>JAMWEH010000691.1:0-21481 GCA_024721245.1 Mitragyna speciosa
GAGGAAAACTTGTGGGATTTAGAAGACTAAAATTTTTCCTTCCAAATCCTTCCATTTCCATTGCTTTCTTTTCCAGAAAAACTCCCAAATGTGGGAAACTTAAAATTTTTCATCCCATTTTTTCTTTTCCATCCAAACTCACTGTAAAAAGAGCAAAATGAGGAGGTATGTCATCAAATATATTGCAAAAGCAAGAGTCACATCCCACCAGCACTGACAGAATCAAATGTTTGCCGAATCACTCATCCACCACCCTCAAATGGGTAAAATATAATTGCACATCTTCCCTGTCCATCGTCAAATCGAATCAACAGGAATAGAGACTTGTGTACAATTTCCTCATTCCTCACTGCTAAATCCTAGACAAAGCAGCAACAGGTGGACAAGAACAAAGATTGACAAGTTCCTCTTCCAACTCCCTTGCATGCTCATTGCCGAAGATCTATTATCAGAAGCTGTTGCAGATACAAAAACCAACTCTTTCCTTAGGAACAATGGATCAGATATAAGTACAAGGGAGAAGTAGAATGAAGATGCTTTCTGAGTTTTTATCATAAATACAGGATAATCGTACAAGATTCTTTTCAACTACCGCGATATAACTCTATAGTTGGTTTTTCTTGAACTCAACAAATATGTGAGAAGGAGGACGAGTATAACATCAATAAGCCCACAGAATATTCCTGTTTTTTCTGATTGAAATTGAAAAAACTGTGAGTCATTTACAGGTAAATAATCTTAGCTCAAATAAACAAACAAAAGAAAAAAGAAAGCTTATCATAACCCACTAATTCTCAGTAACGACAAATTGTTTCAGTCTTCCAAGTTGATATTTTCTTGCCATCACAGCACACGGAGAGCCAGACACCCTCCCAGCCAAAAAACCAATTCCAGTCATCCCATTTCAGCTTTTCATAAAGATAAAATTATTGCAGAATTAAGCAGTGGCATTTACCTCAAAAAACAAGAGCCATATCAATCATGAGGGGAGGGTGCCCGTCGATTACAGATCGGAACTAGTGAGATATCGCCAATTGATAGGGTATTACTAAATATCAACGACTATAAGTACAAGTGCTAATAATTCTACTGCTTCAATTTTACTTATTCAAGCTCAAAGTTTGCTTCATAAAACCCCCCGCCACCTTCGGATTAGTGCGCCACTCCAAAAATATAACATAACATTTCACAACAATGCCAAAGAATAGTAACTGCACTCGACCAGGGCAAGTCGATTCCAAGCTGTAGTGGTGAGGATGGTTTGGTTGTTGTAACCAGCATAGGCACAGGTGGTGCGATTGCAACCTGAAGTTGTATTTCCAAGGTATAGATTATCTGTACCTTGACACTGCATGCTAGGGCATGAAGGCCAAAAAGACGATTTAATTTGGGTCGGCTTGCATTGTAACCTGTGCATACATGTGAACAAGAAAAGATACAAAACAATATTTAGACTCTGAGAGATGACAAATACTAACAGAGACAGAAAAATCAAAGATCGATCAACTTACGTCCAGTTGTTTGCAGCATCACAGTTGCACATTACACAATTGGTAGCAGTGAAGGCATAAGTTCCATTAGGAACAAGTAGAGGGTAGTCCAGTGACCTATTGCTTACCATAGAGGCACAGGCTACAAAGAAACAAATCAAAGATGTTCGTCACTCTTGGAAAGAACTAATTAAGGACCCTAGTGTGCAGCCCACAGGCACCACTAGGGACCTGAAAAGGCAAAAAAAAAAAAAAAAAAGAAATTAGATAAGAAAACAAAGATGTCATGGTTGTGAAAGAAAGTTTTTCTAATAATAGCATTTGTCTTGCTGTTGTTGTGGAAATTGCCCGAGATCAAACCATGAAAACAGAAATGCAGAAGACACCACAAATGGGATAGATTTTGATTTGTTCTTCTGTTGTTTAATGGCACACAAAACACAACTACAAACGGACATGAATAAAGACAACTGCTTTTCCAAGTATCTTACTAAATGATCCACAATGGCATACCACTATTTGCCTACAAACAGAGTTTAAACACGTTATTTGGCTCGCTTTTATGCTTCTTAATTAAGTAGGCAATCTTGGATATACGTATAATAATGTAGCTTCTTCAAATGGTTCCCCTAATTGAAAGCCAAATAATTACATAGGCCAGAAGAGCATCTGCGCAGAGTTCTGGTTGGACACTGAAGATCACGAGGATCAGCAGCTTAAGCAATAGACAAGGGGCCACAGGTCGAGCTGTAATCCTCGCAGTTTCTAGGCGTAGGCCGCGACCGGCGGACCCGCGCCAACCCCAAACGGTCCCCCACCATCATGTAGGAATAGTACTAGCCTTTACTTCAACCAATCAATTACTGGCTCATTGATAAATGTCGACAATGCTACATGTCAATTAAAAAAAAATGATAAATCTTTGTGAAAAATACTAAATTTTAACGTTTCCACTTTTTTCGAAATATTTTTTTATGGTAAACCTTCATTATCAATACATTATAATATACAAAAAACTACAGCAAACTGAGACCTTAGATTCTTAATTTGACTGAACTGCATTTGGTTCTCCATCAGAATTACAATTGTAGTTATCAAATACATATCTTGATAATATGACTAGAATTGTAGTTATAAAATAGATATCTTAATTTGACCGAGTATAGTTTCATGGTTGCAGGCTGAAGCAGTATGGCAATGCAAAATTCCATTAGAACCAATAAAGAAAAGAGTAGTAAAAAAAACAGAAATAAAGGGTAGAAAGTTAACTGAATGAAAAAAGTACGTAGACGTGGTAAATTACTTGGGGATTGGGGAGGAATGGAGTACCTACCTTTAAGAGGAACATCAAGAACAGCACCGGCTTTGAGATCATTAGGACTAGCCAACCCATTGAGCCTTAACAGGGTATCCGTGGTGGTATTGTACTGCTGGGCAATTCCCGCCACGCTGCTCCCAGCAGCCACCACATGGCCGTAGTGAACCACCATCTGCCCATCCACTTGGTCACAACTGCAGGGCAGTGGGATCCACAGCTTATGTCCCGGCAAAATCAGGTTGGCATTAGAGATGTTATTGGCAGCCTGGATTTCCTGGTACGTCACCAATCCAGAGAACACCTCCGCCGCAATATGGTAGAGGCCGTCGGCGGGGACCACAGTGTAGCTGGGGCGCTTGTTGGATTTGCCGGTGCCGTTGGTGCAGATACAGGGGAAGGGGATCTTGAGAGTCTGGTTAGCAGGCACAGTGTAGTTTGCAGGGGTGGAGGGTAGGAGGTTATTGGCGCCCAGGATGGAGCGGAGGTTCTTGACGTTGAAGAGATTCTTGATGTGATCGAGAGTGGTGGAGTTTGGGAGCACGTAGTCAACGATGGCGTCACAAGTGCCAGGGGAGTTGCACTTGAATGCCTCAGCCGTGACAACTAGTAGCCATCCTGAACAAAGTAGCCATAAAAGGACTCCTGCTGCTCTGCTACGATCGTAATAATAATTATCCATTTCTCTTTTCTCTTTTCTCTTTTCTCACACGAGGCAGATGAGTTGATTTGCCTAGCCTGGATCGATGTTTTTCAGTGGCGGGACCCTTTTTTTTTTTTTTTTTTTTAACTACTAGTAGCGACTACAGTACTACTACTTTTATGTGTCAAGTGTCACGGGGTACTATGGGATCCCGCGTGAGTGTGTCGCGAGAAAAGGGATGGCTGACGCTGCTGTAGAGAAAAAGAACTCTTTTTAGGAGGAGGGAGTACTCAAAAGGCTGAAAGATTTTGGCAAGAATTGTGAAAAATAAAGCATAGAGACTCATTAACAAGAAGTCAGATTATGGATGAAAAGCGATGAAAGAGATGGGAGTGGGGGAAATTAGGAATTTTCATTTTCTAAATTAGCGGCGGCAGCAGTGGTAGACTGGGTAAAATAAATGGGAACTGAGAAAATTTGGCCTTTGGAAAATGGGAGCGGACCCTGGTCTATTATTATTATTATTATTATGTTTTTTTATCCTAAGAAGAAGTCCCACTTTGCCCAAAGAGGGGGACAACTTCTGTCGCAGGCAGGCACCGCACAGAGATTTTTTTTATGGACTAAGTTTACAGACTTTACCTGTAAATTATGAGAGAGTTACCAAAGTTTGACAGTAGTTCTTTCATCCATCGTAGAATTTAAGTAAAGCACGTAAATTCGTTCCACACGAAAATTTGCCACCGCACAGTATGTCATAATGCGCAAGACTTCGAATTGTTGAAGGATTCAAATTTTTATTTTTGGTTCGGATTCAGATTCAGAGGGATATCACGTGGTCTTTCTTTACCTTTTCCGCGTCCAAGCCCCCAACGCCTCCCTCGTCCAAGCCCCTAATAAAAGTCGGAATTTGTGCCTTGACAGTTAAAAACTAGGACAAATCAAAACTTCGAGCTTTCCCGTGCAATTACCATGGCGTATCATTTGCACTTTCTTTTGTGCGTCCCATAATACTGTGAGCATTGCAAATGTAGGTCACATTATGAGGCCAGTTGATTTCTCCCTCTGCCACTAGCTTCACATAATGCTAGCAGCTGGTTAAATCAGCAAACGTCACTTATCTCTCCCGTGTTACACTTTTGTTTTTTTAAATTAAATATATACTATTACAATTGAACACATGATTTTTTTATTAAATTTATACTATTATAATTAAAAAAAAGAAAAAGAAATGATATTGATAAAATTCAAATTTTCAACTTTTATGATAAAATTTATGGTAAAGTCGTAAAATTTTAACTGTTTAATTCTCTATTCTCTATTCCTTTCAGCATTACCCTCTTTCGTGTCAACTAGGGAAGATAAAAACAATTAAGCACAATAAGCATAATGCTCCATCTGGGGAAATATCATCTAGCGAACCAGTCCAGGTCGACCTACGAACGGAACCCACTCACAGAAGGCGCAACACCAACCCTTTATGTCGTTCCTTTTTATAAAAAAAATAATTATAATACGGACAAAAGATATTAAAACTCCGGTCAAAGATATTAAACCTTTGACAATTTTCTTAGAATTCACGCTCTCAAACTGGAGAACAAGGGACCGGACTGGAGCAGCACAAAGAATTCTGAGATATCTGGGACACCGTGCGGCCATAGTCAGTTGCTTCGGGAGCAGCGAATTGAAAGACCGTAAGCAGTTCAATAAACATAGCCGCGCCCACCCCCCCCCCCCCCCCGGCGGCGGGGGGGGGGGGGGGCGCCGATTAAAGTCAAAAGATTCCTATTAGCGATGTTTTAGGACTTGGCTAATAAATTAAATAAGATACCGCCTACTCAAACAGCCATACAAAGAAATCCAAGAATGGTACAAACAATTACATTGCATTGATGAATGCCAAAAATCCATGGCATGCAACAACATAAGAGCCTTTGCAAAATACACTCAAAAAGTAAAACATCATCTTTCACCTATTCCGAGTAATCCACATTGAACTTTGTCGTCTCCAAGAAGATGCTTCATGGATTTACTGTCAATGATGCGCCAATGGGGGCCAAAATAAAGCAAGCGCCATTTTTTTATTTTTTTTTTTTTGTGGGGACACTTTTAAGCGTTTTGTACCACCACAACTCTCCACGGTTATTGCTCGGTCAAAAGTCTCCAATTTATCCACGGCCACGTTAAACACCACCAGAGACAACGCAATAGAACACCAATGACCATCTTGATCACAAGAAAGAAGTACAGGCAATTGGCCAGTACTACTTCTGTGCAGATTGAATACAAACTTATTCTTCATATCCTTCGTAACTAGCTACACCATGTGAAATAGAAAAAAGAGAGCAATAAGGAGGAAAGGAATCTAGTTTATATGGCATGTGTCTGCAAATGAAGATTACGATCTACTCCCCTTCAGCCCAAAACTGCTTGAATTCAACTAAGACATAAATATCCATTAGACACGACAGCATAAGAGCATACTGTGTTAGAAGTTGGAGTGATCTAATTCACATCATGTGAGCCACCAAAATGAACAGTTCCAATCAAATAGTAAAAATGAAATTAGCTTCGTATCAACATTTGATCTCTGATTGCTACTAGCCTACTTCTCATATTTGTCGAGGAAAACTGTGTGGATCTTATTTCTATTTATCCTCAAGGCAGCGCATAACTGATTCTGCAAAGCTCTGCTGCCTGAAAAGGACAGAATACATGACCAGATGAGAAAACAAAACTTCCCAAAAGAACAAATACTGCTTCAAAACTCAAGAATTTTGTGCATCATCTTCTTAATGGAGGCAGTTCTGATGGCGCTTAATTAAGAAAGCAATTGAACAACTTTTCAACTTACTTTTGCTCTCTGTGCTTAGGACTAGGACAAGAATATTTCAAATATCCATCCCGTGGTACTTTTTAAAGGCCCGCTCTAGCAGAAATAATGTCCCTCACCCTGCCATGGAAATTTGGATTTAACAAGCCTGTCTTTATGAAGAGGATAGCTTCAACATGGTAATGCTATATGCCTCCCACAACATACAACAGCCTATTAAAATCAGTAATATTGTTTAAACATCACCAACCAAAAAAGCCATCTACCTTTCCGCAAATTCAATAGGTGTTTCTCCAGGTCTCAAATTTTGGGGCTCCAGGTACCACACATCACAAACAACAACAGCCCATGATGTCATAAGCTGCAACAGGTGCATTGTAAATGATTGGCTACAATTAAGATAAAAAAAACATGTTATTCAAATAGGCCATATTAATTTCTTTTCACTACTAGGTAGGAGGTAAATAATTTAATCATATAATCACTTCTTAAAAAGCAAAACTTTATCCAATCCTCCATGGTGGCAATCTGTGAAAGCATATCAGAGGATATCCAGTTACGTGCTTTACCGAAAGCATAGAGCCAAATCTCAGTCAACGTCAACAATAAAAAAGAAAACCCAAAGTGTGAGACAGGGTAAGAAATCTTACTTTCTACTATTCCAAAACGCGTCTACAAATATTTTGTTGTACTTGATTGCAACTGGGCAAACGGTGGAACCAAGTTCAAAAGGTCCCTAACCATCAGAAAAGAGTCTATAAAAGCATTGACTCAGTTAACTACAAGAACTTGTTCAATTTAACTACAAGAACTTGTTCAACTGGTGTTGAGATTCACCAAATAACATGAAAAGGGAAGGTGATTGGGGGAATGGTAGTTGAATACCATGCAGGGGAAAACGGAGAAAAATACTAGAAAAAGAGGTACCAAGCTTTTACAGAACTGAAATCTCAAAATAATATAATTGCCAAGCTGAACATAGAAACAGAACCCTACAGCTTGCAAAATTAAAAAAGAACCTAACCCTACAGCTTGCAAAACAAAAAAAGAACCTAAGAGAAATTTAACTTTGACTGTAGTTGTCAAGAATATCAATGAGAGAAAATAAAAAAGTCTATTTTGAGGAATTTCCAACTTTCAATGTCTCCAGCAGATTCAAATATTATATACTGACAACAGTTACCTTCTTGAACATAACAGTGTAATGATTAATTATACATGTTCCTTCAGGAAATATAAGGAGAGGATTGTTGTCTGCCCCCTCAACATGTTCCCTAAGCCTGAAAATACAGAATTGAAACTGCAATAGCCAATCTGATAAGAAAAGGACGCATTAGCCTTTTAAGAAACACGTACTTTCTCGCTACAATTTCACGGTCCTTAGCCTCTGAACGATTGAACCAGATACATCCAACACTTTCTAAGATAGTGCTTTGCAATAGTCCTGCAAATATGTGAATACATTCTAAAATCATTTCACAGCGCCCAACCTTAGATGCTGCAAAATAACATAATTTTGGTTTCTCTGAATTCCCCCCCCCCCCCCCCCCCCCCCAAACACCACAAAAATTATCTTCCAATATCGCAAAACTTTCCTTCATATCACTACATTTCACAAGCAACAGGTTCAAATGTACAAGGAACCATCACACAACATTGTTGCTTAAGATATCAATTTTAAACCTTGCATTCATTCCAAGAACCATTTACATAATAACAAGTTGTAAAAACTTTTGAATTCAATGTTTATCTTAATTACTAGATAAAGCTTTCACCCTTTGAGAGGTGAAAAATGGAGTATAAAAAAATGTCTCTATTCATAATATCAGGATCTCTGGATATGATATTTGGTTTTATTGCAAGCTACCAAAAAGGACATCTAAATTTTTAATGGACATCAACATTCCATGTGAAGGAAATAAAATTCAGAGCTGAGAATATTGTAAAAGCTCTCCAACAACAATGTGAAGTTCAAAAATTACAGACACTTAACAACCCACCCTGGATGCTTCTGCATAATTACAGCAAATGCAGTCATCTGTTCTAGAATAATGAAATCAATCATTGACGTCTGATTTGCCACAAATACCTACTCCAACCATGTAAATAATTTTCAGTGCAAATTCAGTAAGGATCAAAACTATATTCATTATTATAGAAGCAGAAAGTGTGCAGATGCATCTCAAAGATAAGAATCAAAACCATATTCGGCATACTTGCTTAGGTCGGATGCTGGGATGTGGACCGTGATACTTGACAACCCCAGTCCATGATGCCACAAAGAAACTGCAAATCAACTCCACAAGACACCTCTTGAATTATTTTTTTTTTTTTGAAGGGGGGGGGAAAAAAAAAAAGAAGGGTCAGAAGGCATACATCAAATTTCCAGCCTTCCACTGCACGGAGGAAGTGGGAGACTTGAGTGCAATTATCATATCAAAGTGTGGCCAATAATACTGTTGCTTTCAAGTTTCCTAAGTTTACAAGTGCTAAGCAGACAGACAATCAAATTAGCCAATTTGAGCAAGGCTTGCACAACCCTGAAAACCTATACCTATAATAAGAGGATAGAATAACTACATTATCTACTAGACAAGTGTATGTAAAAAGAAAGAAAGGTTGCACAAAGAGAGCCGAAAGAATATCAAGTAATTCTACCTCTAATTTTTTCATCAACTTGTCATGTCCTGTCAATAGAAAATGCACTGGAATATAGGCTGAGAGGAAAATTATCCATCCTACTGTCAGTACAATAACCCTGCAATGAAATTAAAGGGCACTGATAAGTCACAGAACGTCTCCCAGAAATTATATTTGAACACTAAGTCTTTCTCAATGTCCATAAACCTAAAAGAACTAGGAAATCAAGAATTCCAACAGCTACTAGATGATGAAGTTCGTGAAATTGGTATTAACAAAATAAAACTACATTTGAACAGAAGTGTGGATTACTGAGCTCTGCATATAGCTGGCACTTTGAAAGAAGCACAGGGAAATTTAACTTGAGCAACAGGATAAAAGCCATGCCTGGTATTTGAAACAAAGATGAAACTATTTGTGGTGCACATTGGTTGGGTTGGCTCCAACTTATAAATTATTACAGGACATATTTAAGCAATAATCTTTTTACAGCTGATTAGATCCACGGGGCCATAAGCCTATACAGAATTATGGCAAGCAGTGAAAAATCGAAAGAAAACCACCAAACTAATGGAACCGGTAGCTTAAAAGTACAGCATTGTAAAGCAAGGGGTAGATCTTGCAGGAGAGATACTAAAATTTCTTAGTCTATTCCCACCGTTTTATGTATTCATCATTATCCCCTCTTATTTAGTTTGATAGGATAAGAGGCAAAGAAGCCTAAATAAAAATTAAAAAAAAAAAAAAGAAGAAGTTGAGAAACAGACCTTAATGGGAAAAGAATTAAGTATCTAACAAGGACACCCACGCACCACAAAGGAAAGAGATAAATATTCCAATTCCATGGTTCTGGAGGAATTGACTTGAAACATCGTGTGAAGGAGTCCTGTCATGCACCATGAATTGGCCAAAGAAAAAAAAAATTACAGAATATCAGGCAATAATTAATTAACACTAGTATGCAATGGATAGTGGCATCAAACTCCCAACAAATTTGTGCAGAAAAGGGAAAAAGATTAAATTCAGTATTATTTTCACAATTTTTATTTTTTGGTTGTTGAGACACTTCGATGTATGATAGAATACTAAAATAATAACAATAATGGCGATGTTGATGATGATGATGATAAAAGGATAAGTCGTGGGGTTGATTACATCAACAATGGCACCGGCGGCCTCAGTGAGGGTAGGAGAAATGTCGAGCAAATCACGCCTGCCAAAAAGAAAAAGAAAAAGAGAATCAGCACTGCGATTTTGTTCAATCAAAAGTAATATACACTACTCTACACCTAGTTAGTGAGTGCGTTAATGGATGAAGAAGCAGCTTTGAAACATATACAGGCGAAGTTTGCCGCGAGGTTCCTGGATGGATGATCCTGAGGGAAGATAGTCCTCTATATTTGGCCTATCTAATTCCAATTCCGAGCTCGACTTTTTCAGTTTACTCATCTCTTCTTTTCTCTTTCTTTCTTTCTTTTGTGATTCTTCACCACTCCCAACTGTCCGCCGCCGCCGTCGCCGCGAAAGCCCGCAGACAAATAGAGACAAATCGAGGAAGATTCGTTTATTTTCATTTTAAACTAGTGCAGTAATTTTCAGCTTGCTACCTTTTTTTTTTTTTTTTCTTGTGGGCTTGGGCGTGTAATATTTCTACCTGATCTTGAGAACCATTTTTTATAACTTTTGGGGGAAAAGAAGTGACAAATAAAGCGAAACAACGGGCCTAAAAGTTGGGTAGTCAAACAACACAATTGCCAAGAAAGTTGGGCTATTTGCTCTCTTATTTCGTTTGGGCTTAACTGCCTAAGTCGAACTTGTTCTCCACAGTAAGCCTGTTTATGTGAAATTCCTAGGCAGTAATGGACTTTGGGAGAATCGATGGGCCAAAATTTTTTTTTTCTTTTTAACAAAACCAAAGCCGATACAACAAGGGTTGATGGATGTTACAATCACAAAGATGGAGGAGTGAATCTACGAGGTTCATTAATCTAACGTAGCAGCCCTTTCATTGACGTGATGAAAGTTGGCCTACGAAAATACGGTAATGCTTTGACAGCCAGAGTCAATGGACAAAAGATAAAGTTCCCGACTGTTGATGTGATTGAAATTAGACCTTTGGGTGTGATCAAAATTATACGATGCTAATAACAAATGAATAATTTCCCCCAACCCCTACGGTAATGTTTTAGATAAATCTTTGGTGACTTTTTCACGTCTCCATTTCGATTTCCATTTCCATTTCCATCTCCTTGTAATGGTGAAGTAAAGAGATCAAGACAAGAGTGCCAAATTAGCCAATTAGGCCCGTACTTTCAGAAATCTTTTTCTTTTCTTTTCTTTTTTCTGGGTAGTGTAACTTTGAGGAATCTTTAGTCTTCTCACTTCTTCAGAAAGGCTAGATGTGATATTAACAGGTGGGCCAACACAAAACACCAAAAAAAAAAAAAAAAAAAAAAAGTATGGCCCATGTTTGGACCTTTAGGCTGATTGACAGCTCATGAAGATAGAGTTGCTTGTGTGATTAAGCTCTTGGAATATAAATTCACCAAGATTTGTCCTTGTCGGACCCCATGAGCACGAAATGCATGGCAATACGCATGAAGAATTCCGGTTGTCAAAAAATCTATTCTAAGACTCAGTTTTTTTTTTTTTTTTTTAATCAAACACATACTATTACAATTATAGTGGGAGAAATATGAATCCTGACTTCTAGGGTAAAATAATAGAATTTTAATCATTCGAACCTTTACTTATTCTCATAATTTCAGTTGTAAAATTCATGTAGAATGGGAATTAACGTGGAGTTTGATATATAATTTTTTATTATTCCGAGTAAGGAAGAATTTAGTTTGATATAACACAAAATATCAGTTCAAATATTCTATTCAATTTTTTGTGGTGTCTAATGGTATTCAATATAAAACTATATGATATCGTTGTGAAATTATACTAAACTACGTCGTACCATATACTGATACGACGTAATTTTGTATTAGATATAGTCGAATACCAAAAAAATTAAATAGATGATCTGATCCGATAAAATATAGATAGATATTGCGTGTAATTTACTTTCCTTTGAAGCCATTAGGATGTAATCTTTATTATTTTTTAGGATGTGTTCGGACCTGTTAGTTACTATGAGGTAGTGTCTCTTCTACGAACACATTGACTCCGGTTGATCGCTGCTTTTTTTTTTTTTTTAAATATTTCTTCAATGAATAATACTATAAGATCTTCTATATATTTAGTATATGTCAAATAAAAGTGTAGTTAAAAAGATAAAATCACAACTAGCAAATGTTCTTAAAAATAGTTTTAAACATTTCTTCAAAATATATCAATTAAAACAAATCATTTATGATTTGTTTTTTGAAAAAAAAAATAAATTGAGTATAATAGTATTTTCTTTCATGCATTAACAATTCATCAAAAATTTAAGGATACATGTGAAGATCATTTCATGTCCTATTTATTGTACAAATGTTGCTTCAAACTTAGAACAAGCATCAATATATGAACAATACTTATTTATTTACTGAGTTCTTTTATAAAATTTCTCGCTCAATATAATTGTTCTTCATGCAGGCTCGATGAAAAAAATGAAATTGCTTATGGCGGACTAGTTAAAAATGATTTCGATCTAGTTCATGTTTTAATAGAAGTGGAATGCGCTCTTATAAAATTTATACGGACAGAAAAAAAAAAAAATTGTAGTGAGTTCAATGATAATGAAGGGACATTACTTCTTCAACATGAACCAAAGAACTTCTTAGATATGATTTGGAGTGGATTTTATTCTATTACTGATGAGAAATTTCTCTATGAAAATTATAAATTGGAGTTTGAAGAGCGGAAGGGAAAATGAGCCCTACCCCAGCAATTAGGCTGCTGGAATATGATTCAATGGTCAAACGTTAAGATGCATTTGCATTATTTACTCCCAAACAGGATATAAGTAAATATTTTATTCTAGATGATAATCACGGCAGCAACAACAACAACAACAACAACAATAATAATAATAAATGTTTAATTCCAGATTATAAATTTTAACCTTGATATGCTCTTGTACGCAGAGCCGAAGCTGAGAATTTATGTCGGACAACTAATAATAGGTCATATATGGACTTCAACGATTGCTAGTCCTGCCACGTTGTTATCTCCTTTTTGTCCAATCCGAGAAATCTCGAGATCGATTTATAATTGTCCTTCTCTACTACGATCAAACAGACAAGAAACAAACTTAATACTACGTGAGTGGGGCAGCTTAAAAAAAAAAAAAAAAGGATTACTGGTCCACCCGCAGCCAGTTAGGTTGAAAACATTTTAAAAGCCTCCCTAATTAGAAGAAGACTAACAAGAGAAAAAGTCCAAGTGAAAATCCACATTAATTACTTACGGGGCTACGGCCACAGGCCTCCCCCACCCACGCTTCAGTTTTTTTAACTTTTGAATACCCTCAGATTACTGACTATGGAATATAGCCTAGTGAATACTGCCGGATTTTGACAAAAAAAAAAAAAGAATACTGCCGGATTAATAAAAAGCTCTCTGAAGAAGTTCAACACAGTAATGCCCTAGTGGGGGTAGTAGCATGGAGCCCAATTTCAGAAAGTTGAGTGACCAAGTCCTCAGATCAGAGTTGATTGTTTGGCAGGTGGAGTTGTAAATTTTGTAAGTTTTTTTAAAAGAGATTAGTAAATGATCAAAACATTTTACTAATTTAAAAAAAAAAAAGAAAAACCCTTATACTTTGTCACATAATTCTATTTTGCGGCAATAATTTTCTTAACAGAAAATAAGAATAATAATAATTATTATGCTAACAATAAACAAACCAGAATTAGACCAAAGGAGACTCATTCTGCACTTCGAGGGCAAAAATCATTAATTATTTTCTCTTGCTCTTCACCTAGAACAAATATAAAAAAAAAAAAAAGTCATCATTTTTCGTGATTTTCGTACTTGAGAAAATGGATTGCGATTTTCAATTACCGCGTATTCATTTTTAACATTTGGCAACTGAGGGATTACGAGTATTGTGAACAATCATAACCGTAAAAGTTTTCAAGAATGCTGCAGCGGGGATGACATCATGACGATGGATGGTTCAAACAGCCACCCACAGAAGAAGTATTTATTTATTTATTACTTATAGTATTAAATAATTATACATTGATTCAAACGAGTTTCATTATTAATTGTGGTTTCATGCCAAACATTTCAATTGGCGAGAGCACGAAACTCCAACGTAAGGCCATCTCGATATAACACTAGTAACAACGATTCATAAAAAATAGCACATGTTTGGGTTGGTTGCCACATCTCAAGTTATTTAACACAAACTGGTGTTTGTTTCACTGCTGCACCACAGCAGTAGTAGCAGCAGTAGTATAGTAGGTACTGTACATAGATTATCACTTGAACAGAAGCCCCATTCACTTCAATTAGTAATTTGTGCTCAACTCATCATGGTGTTTGTTCAACTCAACTTTCTCAGATTCCCATAAGAGACTCGACTTGAGGGCATTATGATTAAATTATCACAATTTGATTGAATGGGGGATGAGAGATACTACAACAGTTGCATATATACAAAAGATCCTTTGATTGTCAGGCGATTCAGCTTCATCAGCTCTATTGAGTCTAATAAAGTTTCCCATATTACTTTTTAGTCATAAAGGTTGGTAGGACATCAAACACCACACCATGGATATTCTCAATTCATCCCTTTGAATTGTTTTGAGTGTTGTTTCTTATACACATGTGTGACGAACAAAACAAGCATTCGATTCTTTCTTCCCTTCTTTTTCCTTTTGCTTTTTGGGGAGTGGGGATGGGCACTGGGGGAGTGCATGTGCATTGGGTACTGGGTGGGATGTCTCTGATTTTTTTCAAGGCTATATTTTCCACATTTTGTCTTTGGCTTTGGCTCCTGCGACTCCGAATTAATTTACTATAAACTGCTTTATCCAGCTCCAAATATGAATCCAGTTGATCCATCCCAACCCACTCTTTTCTTTTCTGCCTTTTTTTTTTGGCAAAAATAGAGTAAATATAGCTCACCTGAAGATACGTTAATCCTCTCTGAAGCCTCTTTTCAGAGTCCAGGCGGAGCAGTCGGGGAGATTTTTTTTTTTTTGGTCAAATAGTCGGGGAGAGTAACTACCAAGGCCTAGCTAGCATACCCAGGGAGTTGGCCGTTGGTTAATCATTGATGGGCAGGGAAACAATTGATGAATGTCAGAAACAAAAGAAAGTAAATTTAAAATATTATCAAGCTCCTATCTCTTACAAAAGATTTATTAGCAATAATATATTTTATTTAACTAGATACTAGCACTGGCAAGCTGTTTCTTTTTGCGGGGAAAAAAAAAATAATAAGGCCCATGCATGCAAGTTCCCGAACTTTAAATTGACGTGATAGTAAATGAGGAAGGACTTAAAATTTAGTAATAATTTCACATACCTCCCTTGAGGTTTGTCATAATTATATTCACCTACCTTTAGATTTTAAAAATTACACTTACATCCCTTGTGTTTATATTTTTCATAATAAAATAAGTTCATTTTGATAATGTAACCCAAAAACACCAACAAAACACTTTAAAACATGTTTAATTGCTATTAAAAAAGAACAACAAATCTTAAAAAATTAATTAATTAGTCATAAAAATGTCAAAAGTACTTATATTCGTATATCAAATTTTCAATCTCTTCCAAATATTACTTCTTCAAAACTCAGTTATCTAACTAACCTAAATAAATTTACTTTAGTTATTAAAATTTTACAAACAAATATATTAATAAGAAAGATATGACCAATTTAAAAGCAATTAAGCATATTTTAAGGTGTTTGGTTAGTATTTTTGGGTTACATTATCAAAATGAACTTGTTTCGTTATGAAAAATATAAATACAGAGAGTGTAAGTATAATTTTTAAAACCTAATGGGAGGTGAGTGTATTTATGACAAATTTTAAGAGAGGTATGTAAAATTATCCCTAAAATTTAGAGGGAGAGAGAAAGTGGAAGTGATTGTTCAAACTGATAAAATCTCTGGTGGAATTCAACATCCAGATTATTACTCATCACGATCAGATCTCATCAGCAAGTATTATAACCAATTTAACAATTTTGGTTCTTGGTATTCCAATCAGGACTTCTCTCTCTCTCTCTCTCTCTCTCTCTCTCTCTCCCTGAGTACGAAAATTTCGTTACGAAACTATAGATTCGTTGTCATATATCGTCAATTAGGCGTCAAATGCATGACGAATAATATTGCTTTTTCATTATGATAAATGGCGTGAGTTAAGCTTGATTGCAGTTTTCTCAAAAGGCGTAACTCGCAAGTAATTTTTTAATTATCCCACCTACGATCAAATTACTACCCGAAATGAGTGATGACGACAATAATGGGTCCAAAGTTGTTTTCAATCTCTATTTTGATGTTTATCACGGGGGCCAAACATAACAGTACTTGAAGAAATCTCCGGAGGAGAAGGGTCTTATAAGTTCTAATTGAGATAAGTTCATGATTTAGATTAAAAATATAAAAATTAAACGAATGAGATGTGACTAACAAAGCTAAAAATAAATATAAAAATGATATTATTTTGATATCAAAATAGTCACACTACGGAACAATTATGCTAAATTTTAAACAATTACGTAAAAATATTAAATAATTACACGTGCTTCCACTGAACCGAACGCAACTGGCAATGCTTGGATCCATCCCACCATCCTGCGCCAAATGGTACAAAATGGGGCCTCAGTAGATTGAAAACTCGACGGTCCCCTCACCTTTTGTCCAAGGCATATGCATTTTCTTTGTCAACATTCACCCAAATCATGCACTTTAATCAGAAGGACGCTGGGTCAAGTCAATATTTCAGATTTGCGCGTACTAAATTAAATCATCAATTATGTTTACTTTGTTCTCAGTTTTTTTGCCATCTTCTGAAGTAAATAATCAAAATTATTCTTCTACCTTTTTTTTTTTTTTAGAGAAACCACATTGCATTACGCATTAAATTATTACATATTAATAGGGGAAACATGAGATCAGTTCACCTTTACAATAGTACAAGAAGATAAGTAAGAAGTAATAATAGATATGTTAATGGAGAGTCGAGCAGTTAAAACTCTACAACTACATTCCAAAAGCTATGAGTTCGAATCCTATCAATACCAATTCTCTATTTCCATTCTAATAAAAAGTAATAAATATGTCTTAAACAACATTTACATCTCACAGTATAGATTTGATAAAAAAAAAAATGTCTTTAAAAACAACGTTTACATCTCAAATAACCATTTCGTGCTTAATTCCACTGCTGAATACTTTTGTAAGATCAATCTTGACTTTTTATCACTCTCTAATAGAATATCTTAGTTTTCTTTTTTTTGTTTTTTTTTTCAAATTGACACACACCATCCTTTAATTGAAATCTGCAGTGGAAATATTTCTTCCCTTTATTTAATTACTCTATACACCAAAAAAAGCAGTGAATCCACATCTTCCGACTGTTATCTCCAGTTCCAACTAATTAGTATATAGAGTATGGTAGCAATTTTTATTTTTATTTTTAAGTTTAAAACAATATCCTTAAGTTATTACACACTTCAATCAATCTCTTCGTACTTGTATAGTGTCAAAGTAAAATCTTCAATTTCAAGT
This sequence comes from Mitragyna speciosa, assembly GCA_024721245.1. Classification (NCBI taxonomy): domain Eukaryota; kingdom Viridiplantae; phylum Streptophyta; class Magnoliopsida; order Gentianales; family Rubiaceae; genus Mitragyna; species Mitragyna speciosa. The sequence continues at coordinate 17,608 of JAMWEH010000691.1, forward strand.
TCAAGAAAATAATATTTTAGACAAAGGAGAACTAAGTTATTTGGTAAAACAGATATAAAGAAGATTGGATTGCAGATAAAACAAACGGTTTACTACCCGCAAGAGCACTAAATCCATTTTGTTATTGGATGCCACATTTGCAACCTAGCTATGATCAATATATAGAAGAATATTCGAAATAAAGTATAATAAATAAACAAATGATGAAGTCTCAAAATGGAGTAGGTTGGTCTTCTCGATGAGCAGCAGCACTAAGCTTGTGATGCGAGGAACTCCAAACTGTTTTGCCTTCCAAGGAATGATTTTTTTTTTTTTTTTTTTTTGGCTTTGAAGGGGTTTTTTAAGAATGATCAAGGGCTTACCCTGTTAGTAAAACCATCATTATTATTATTGGCTAGCATGTTTCTGAACGTTGAAGCCTTCAATAAAATTGATGGATTAGACCAAGGTAATACTTGAATTTTATTTGTTTTTCTGAAGGCGTAGGTAACCATGGTTATTAGACTCATTTGGTTGATAAAAAATTGCTTCACATAAAACTTCAACAAAAACTTATAGAAAGTCTAGGAGAATTGGTTTAGGGGTTTCCGCTGCTGTTCTTGCAGCTGGCAGCAAGGCTAACTATATACATCAAAATCAATTAGGCAAAAGTTAAAACACATATTTATTCAAGGCATCATCTCACCATCTCGAGGAGAATGGAAAGTTTGATTTTGCATCTAATAACGACTTCGGTAGAAACCCCTTTTATGGACTAAGATTACAGTTCCTTTTTTTTTTTTTTTGGTTTGTTTGTGTCTGGGCAAGGCACCAGTAACGGAGAATTAATGTAAGTTGATTGGATTTGGTGAACCTTTTTGACAAAGTCGGTCAAGCAAGTAACATGACAAATTTCCACGCAAACTCCTCTGCTTCATAATTGTCAAACACGTATTCTATTCTAACACTAATATCCATTCTAAGTTTTAACTTTAAGCCAAGTAGACAACAGAAAATACAAGTCGATAAAGAGCCGCCTCCCCCCTCCCCGCCCTCTCCTACTCCCCATTTCCCCGTCAACCCAACACACACACACACACACATACACACGCACGAAGAGAAGAATAAAAGGTTGAAAAAAGAAAACCGCAATTGAATAGTATTTATTTGACATGCTGTTGGAAAATGACGACATTTTTCGCTTTTACCGCTTCTTCTGAGTATCATGTCATGGACAAGCACATCAGAATTAATTCATTCAAGAAGACAGGGGTGTGTTGGGAAGAATGACTATATTCATTTCGAATAAACAAATGGGGGAGCATTACAATTTCCTTCTCTTCACCTCGTGGAAATGGAAAGATTCTTGCATGCACTGAGTTTATGAGTCTCACGGTAACTCCACGGTGAACAAGGGGCCACCTCGGTCGATATTACCGAGCCTTAGTGACTCTCTCATCTTCCTTATTCATGGATCTGATTCATAAAAAAAAAAAAAATCCGTAGAAATGAATATGGTCAAACTTATTCGCAACCACTTTTGGATAATTCAGAGGAAATAAATAAAATGGAGTGATAATTAATTAGCATTTTCATCTCGTAGTCTCAATTATTTTCCCATTTTAGTCTTCTCTTCTAGCTCCGCTCGTGAACCGTACACTGGTAGCACAGTTTACTTTTGACGAAATCAAATATTTGGCAATTCAGCGCTAGCGGTAAAGACGATGGACCAGCAACAAAGTTACAGTTAAATCAGAGGCACCTTACATCCTTGAATCAACAACCATCTCTCGACTAATACATCTAACTGGGGACTGGCAAAGAATAGTATTTAATAATGTTCATCCTGTCCATCGAGATTAATTGGAACACATTTGACGGTGCTACGCCCATAGCACCAATTCCAATTGGCGTTGTTGATTCATAAGCGTTTGTGAACGTGCTTTATGGGCTGGGTGGGTCATCTAATTATTACAATGGCATACATCCATCAAACAATGGATGCTTTCACCAGCAAAAAGGTGATGATACGCTTAATTATGATGCATGCACTAATTGGAGATGTTAGGCCCTAGTCCCACACCTCGTTATTATATTCTTACTCATTTTCATCACGTCCCAATTGTTATTAATTGTCTTTTTCTGTGGCTGACCTGCAATTGGGTAAACGAAAAGAAATTTTATGCTACGCATCCGTTCAATTGCTTTCTGCCCTTAACGCTTTCTGTTGTTTCTCCATCTCAAATTCTCATGGAAGAGGCCCAAACGGCATAAAATACACGCAGGCACACAGAGTTCATTACGTATTTTTAGCACAATCGAGTCTACAATTTTGTTTCATAATCACCACAATAGATACCACAATTTCACATAGTTAATTCTCAAGTACGTGAAGTAAGCTTTCGAAAAAAGAAATGGATATCGAGTAGTAAAAGGCAGAAGAAGCTAGTAAATCCATATTTCGAGGAAAAAAAAAATTAGGAGGCTGAAGGGGAGTAGAGGAGGAAAGAAATTATTGTATCGTGGGCCGAATCACGTACAAAAGTTTCAAGCAGGGCAGACCGAACAACAAAAGTATCCAATCTAAGTTGGTAGTAATTCACCACCTTTCTTTTTTTGGAAAGCGTTCAGGGCAACCAATATTAAACAAAACAAACAAGTCGTAAAATGAAAAAGGAGGTAAAATACGGCCAATCCACCGCGGTGATATGGTAGACTATCACTGGAGCGCTAAGATCTCGTTTGGGAACCAAATTATTTCAGTTAGATTGGAATTGATCTGGATTAAATTAATTGTTGCACAGTTTAATCAACTAGACCGTTAACGATTTTCGAAGGTAATCATACTTGGATGGACTGACTACAAGTAAAAATTTTGTAGGAATTAGCTACGCCAAACAAACAAACAGGGACCTTCTTAACAAAATTGCTTGGAAGCAAATATTGGGTAAAATTTTGGGAAAGCAAAAGGTAAAGCAAACTACTCTTTTAGTAAGTTGTGAGCTAACCAACCAACAGCACCATTTGGTTTGGGTACAGCAACCGTTGCACCTCCCCCCCGAAAATCATCAGTCTTATCTCTTTCTCACTTTTGGCTTTACTCAAAGAGTTACCCACGACCCAAAAAAAAAAAAAAAGTAAAGCAAACCACCTCCACTCCATTCCATCCCCAAATTCCCACCCATCCCGGAACTACAGACAACAATACTGCCACAACTCGTAATCTCGTGAAATCTCTGAAGTAATCTAATCTAATAAAACATCTAAAGAGTACGAGGGAGGTAGTCTAGCGCAGCAGCAGCCAGCATTTGAGCAGCAACCGCCACTGCCCTCCACTTTCTTTCTTTAGCTTCTACAACTGCTTAAGACGTACATACCGTAGGCCGATAGCGCTTTGTCTACTTCTTCTATTGTCCACATTGACACCGCATACAATACGATATACACACAACGCACACTAACCGACCATTGCCTGGATTTTACCCTCCCTTCTCATCCCAAGTCTTCAATTCAATAGTAGTATTAGTACTTTTTTTTTTGTCTAAATAGTAGTATTGGTACTTGCAGGTGTAGCTTTTCTCTCTCTTTCGCTCTCTCTCTCTCTCTCTCTCTCTCACGGACACACATACTAGAGCTGCTACTGCGGCTCTCTCAACGTCTCTCTCTCTCTCTCTCTCTCTCTCTCTCTCTCTCCCCGCGCTTACAAACCGACGCCACTCCCCCTGCTGGCAAAAAGAATCTCTCTCTCTCTCTCTCTCTCTCTCTCTTGTTTGTTCTACGAAACCCTAAACTCAAATTCACCACCATTTACATCACCCATGCCTTCTTCTCTTCTCTCTCATGCTTATGACTTAGCTTACTACCCTTTCAATCTTTATTTTATTTTATATAAATA
>JAMWEH010000655.1:0-20983 GCA_024721245.1 Mitragyna speciosa
TTAGATGTCTTAGTCGAAAGATGGTTGTTGATTCGAGGATGTAAGGTGCCTCTGATTTAACTGTAACTTTGTTGCAGGTCCATCGTCTTTACCGCTAGCACTGAATTGCCAAATATTTGATTTCGTTCAAAAGTAAACTGTGCTACCAGTGTACGGTTCACGAGCGAAGCTAGAAGAGAAGACTAAATGGGAAAATAGTTGAGACTACGGGATGAAAATGCTAATTAATTATCACTGCATTTTATTTATTTTCCTGAATTATCGAAAGCTCCAAAAGGGGTTGCGAAAAGTTTGAACATTTATTCATTTCTACGGAATTTTTTTTATGAACCGAATCTACAAGTGAGGTGAATGAGAGAGTCACCAAAACTCGGTGGAATCGATCGAGCCTTCTATTCACCGTTGAATTACAGTGAGAACCATGAACTCAGTACATGCAAGAATCCCTCCATTTCCACGAGGTGAAGAGAAGGAAATTGTAAGGCTCCCCCATTTGTTTATTCGAAATGAATATAGTCATTCTTCCCAACACACCCTGTCTTTCTTGAATGAATTAACTCTGATGTGCTTGTCCATGACATAATACTCAGAAGAAGCGGTTTAAAAGGCAAAAAATGTCGTCATTTCCAACAGCATGTCAAATAAATACTATTCAACTGCGGTTTTCTTTTTCAACCTTTTATTCTTCTCTTCGTGCGTGTAAATACATGTGTGTGTATACATGTGTGTGTGTGTTTGTGTTGGGTTGATGTGGAACTGGGGAGTAGGAGAGGGCGGGGTGGGGGAGGCGGCTCTTTATCGACTTGTATTTTCTGTTGTCTACTTGGCTTAAAGTTAAAACTTAGAATGGAAATTAGTGTTAGAATAGAAAACGTGTTTGACAATTATGAAGTAGAGGAGGTTGCGTGGAAATTTGTCACGTTACTTGCTTGACCGACTTTGTCAAAAGGTTCACCAAATCCAATCAGCTTACATTAATCTCCGTTACGTGTGCCTTGCCCAGACACAAACAACCAAAAAAAAGGAACTGTAATCTCAGTCCATAAAAGGGGTTTCTAGAGAAGTCGTTATTAGATGCAAAATCAAACTTTCCATTCTCCTCAAGATGGTGAGATGATGCCTTGAATAAATATGTGCTTTAACTTTTGCCTAATTGATTTTGAAGTATATAGTCAGCCTTGCCGCAGCTGCAAGAACAACATTGGAAACCCCTAAACCAATTCTCCTAGACTTTTCTGTAAGTTTTTGTTGAAGTTTTATGTGAAGAAATTTTTTATCTACCAAATAAGTACGTAATGAGTCTAATAACCATGGTTACCTACGCCTTCAGAACAACAAATAAAATTCAAGTGTTACCCTTAGTCTAATCCATCCATTTTATTCAAGGCTTCACCCGTTCAGAAACATGCTAGCCAATAACAATAATAATGGTTTTACTAACAGGGTAAGCCCTTGATCATTCTTAAAAGCTCCTTCAAAGCCCAAAAAATAATAATAATAATAATAATTCCTTGGAAGGCAAAACAGTTTGGAGTTCCTCGCATCACAAGCTTAGTGCTGCTGCTCAACGAGAAGACCAACCTACTCCATTTGAGACTTCATCATTTGTTTATTCAATATACTCAATTTCGAATGTTCTTCTATATATTGATCATAGCTAGGTTGCAAATGTGGCATCCAATAACAAAATGGATTTAGTGCTCTTGCGGGTAGTAAACCGTTTGTTTTATCTGCAATCCAATCTTCTTTAGATCTGTTTTACCAAATAACTTAGTTCTCCTTTGTCTAAAATATTATTTTGTTGAACTTTGAATTGAAGATTTTACTTTGACACTATACAAGTATGAAGAGATTGATTGAAGTGTGTAATAACTTAAGGATATTGTTTAAACTTAAAAAAAAAATATTGTTATCATACTCTATATACTAATTAGTTGGAACTGGAGATAATAGTCGGAAGATGTGGATTCACTGCTTTTTTGGTTGTATAGAGTAATTAAACAAAGGGAAGAAATATTTCCACTGCAGATTTCAATTAAAGGATGTTGTTATGTCAAGTTGAACAAAACCCAAAAAAAGAAAACTAAGATATTCTATTAGAGAGTGATAAAAAGTAAAGATTGATCTTGCAAAAGTATTCAGCACTGGAATTAGCACGAAATGGTTATTTGAGATGTAAACGTTGTTTTTTAAAGTCAAACTTTTTTTTTTTCAAACCTATACTATGAGATGTAAATGTTGTTAAATACGTATTTATTGCTTTTTTAAAGATATATCTATTACTTTTTTTTATCAGACTTATACTATTAGAATGGGAATGGAGAATTGGTATTAATAAAATTCGAACTCCTAATATCTGAATTGGAGTTGTAAAGCTCTAACCGACCCTTCATTCACATATCTATTTATTACTTCTTACTTATCTTCTTGTACTATTGTAAAGGTGACCTGATCTCATTGTTTCCCTTATTAATATGTAACAATTTAATGCATAATGAAATGTAGTTTCTCAAAAAAAAAAAAAAAAAAAGGTAGAAGAATAATTTTGATTATTTACTTCAGAAGATGGCAAAAAAACTGGGAACAAAGTAAACATAATTGATGGTGGCCAAAAAAAAAGTAAACATAATTGATGATTTAATTTAGTACGCGCAAATCTGAAATATTGACTTGACCCAGCGTCCTTCTGATTAAAGTGCATGATTTGGGAGAATGTTGACAAAGAAAATGCATATGCCTTGGACAAAAGGTGGGGGGACCGTCGAGTTTTCAATCTACCGAAACCCCATTTTGTACCATTTGGCGCAGGATAGTGGGATGGATCCAGAGTTGAGTTCCGTTCGTTCAGTTGAAGCACGTATAATTTGCAATAATTTTACGTAATTGTTCAAAATTAAGTATAATTATCCAATGTTATGATGTCACCATTTTGATATCAAAACAATATTATTTTTATATTCATTTTTAACCTTGTTAGTCACATCTCATTCATTCATTTTTTACATTTTTAATCCAAACTATAAACTTGCCTCATTGAAACTTATAAGAGGCTCCTCCAGTGGGGATTACTTCAAGTACTATTATGTTTGGCCCACGTGATAAACATCAAAATAGAGATTGAAAACAACTTTGGACCCATTATTGTCATCATCATTCATTTGGGGTAATTTGATCGTAGGTGTGATAATTAACAAATTACTTGCGAGTTACGCCTTTTGAGAAAACTGCAATCAAGCTTAACTCACGCCATTTATCACAATGAAAAAGCAATATTATTCATCATGCATTTGACACTTAATTGACAATATGTGACAACAAATCTATAGTTTCGAAACGAAATTTTCGTACTCGGAGAGAGAGAGAGAGAGAGAACAAAGTCCTGATTGGAATACCAAGAACAAAAATTGTTAAATTGGTTATAATACTTAATACTTGCTGATGAGATCTGATCGTGATGAGTAAGAATCTGGATGTTGAATTCCACTAGAGATTTTATCAGTTTGAACAATCACTTCCACTTTCTCTCTGCCTCTAAATTTTAGGGACAATTTTACATACCTCCTATAAAGTTTGTTATAAATACACTCACTTCCTATCAGGTTTTGAAAATTACACCTACACCCTCTGTATTTATATTTTTCATAACGAAACAAGTTCATTTTGATAATGTAATCCAAAAATACTAACTAAACACCTTAAAATATGCTTAATTACTTTTAAATTAGTCGTCTCTTTCTTATTAATATATTTGATCTATTTCTCATTAATATATTTGTTTGTAAAATTTTAATAAACAAAGTAAATTTATTTAGATTAGTTAGATAACTGAGTTTTGAAGAAATAATATTTGGTGGAGATTGAAAATTTGATATAAGAATATAAGTACTTTTGACATTTTTATGACTAATTAATTAATTTTTTAAGATTTATTTAACTTTTTTAAAAGCAATTAAGCATGTTTTAAAGTGTTTTGTTGGTGTTTTTGGGTTACATTATCAAAATAAACTTGTTTTTTTATGAAAATATAAACACAAAGAATGTAAGTATAATTTTTAAAATCTGAGTGTAGGTGAGTATAATTATGATAAACCTCATAAGAGGTACGTGAAATTATCCCTAAGTTTTAAGTCCTTCCCCATTTACCATCACGTCAATTTAAAGTTCGGGAACTTGCATGCATGGGCCTTTTTTTTTTTCCCCAAAAAGAACAGCTTGCCAGTGCTAGTATCTAGTTAAATAAAATACATTATTGCTAATAAATCTTTTGTAAGAGATAGGAGCTTGATAATATTTTAAATTTACTTTCTTTTGTTTCTGACATTCCTCAATTGTTCCCCTGCCCATCAATGATTAACCAACGGCCAACTCCCTGGTTATGCTAGCTAGGCCTTGGTAGTTACTCTCCCCGACTATTTGACCCAAAAAAAAAAAAAATTCTCCCCGACTACTCCACCTAGAGCTGTTAGCCGAACCGAGTCGTTCGCGAACACAGTTCAGTTCGGTTCGTAAAAACTCGAGTTTAACTCATTCGTATAACTAAACAAGCTGAGTTCGAACAAGAAATTGAGCTCGTTTATTAAACGAGTGAACACGAGTCTTGTTCGCGAACGCTCGTTTGTATTCGCGAACAAGGGGCAATAATGTATTTTCACTACTATTCTTTATACCTTAATTGACTAAACGAGTTTATTTGTGTTCGCGAACGCTCTTTTCAGTTATTTGTGTTAAACGAACCGAGCTCATGCGAACTCGATTTGTTGGTGTTAAACGAACCGAGCTCATACGAGCTTGTTGAGCTCGGTTCTTTAGTATTAATCGAGCCGAGCTCGAGTTCGAGCTCGAGCTTCTTGTTTTTTTTAACGAGCCGAGCCCATTTTTTTATTAAATGAGCTCGAATTCGAATACCGAATACTCAACTTGACTCGATTCGAATAACATCTCTAGCTCCACCTAGACTCTGAAAAGAAGCTCCAGAGAGGATTAATGTATCTTGAGGCGAGCTATATTTACTCTATTTTTGCCAAAAAGAAAAGGCAGGAAAGAAAAGAGAGGGGTGGGAGGGAGAAATCGATGGATCAACTGGATTCATATTTGGAGCTGGATAAAGCAGTCTATAGTAAATTAATTCGGACTCGCAGGAGCCAAGTCAAAGACAAAATATGGAAAATATAGCCTTGACAAAAATCACAGACATCCTACCCAGTACCCAATGCACATGCACTTCCCCAGTTCCCATCCCCACTCCCCAAAAAGCAAAAGGAAAAAGAAGGGAAGAAAGAATCGAATGCTTGTTGTGTTCGTCACACGTGTATAAGAAACAACGCTCAAACAATTCAAAGGGATGAATTGAGAATATCCATGGTGTTTGATGTCCTACCAACCTTTATGACTAAAAAGTAATATGGGAACTTTAGACTCAATAGAGCTGATGAAGCTGAATCGCCTGACAATCAAAGGATCTTTTATTCTTCTTTTATATATATGCTACTGTTGTAGTATCTCTCATCCACCATTCAATAAAATTGTGATAATTTAATCATAATGCCCTCGAGTCGAGTCTCTTATGGAATCTGAGAAAGTTGAGTTGAACAAACACCATGATGAGTTGAGCTCAAATTACTAATTGAAGCGAATGGGGCTTCTGTTCAAGTGATAATCTATGTACAGTACCTACTATACTGCTGCTACTACTACTACTGCTGTAGTGCAGCGGTGAAACACAGTTTTGTTTCAAATAACTTGAGAAGTGGCAACCAAACCAAGCATGTGCTATTTTTTATGAATCGTTGTTACTAGTATTATATCGACATGGCTTTACGTTGGAGTTTCGTGCTCTCGCCAATTGAAATGTTTGGCATGAAATCACAATTAATAATGAAACTCGTATGAATCAATGTATAATTATTTAATACTAAAAGTAATGAATAAATACTTCTCCTGCGGGCAGCTGTTTGAACCGTCCATCGTCATGATGTCATCCCCACTGCAGCATTCTTGAAAACGGTCCTGATTGTTCACAATACTTGTAATCACTCAGTTGCCAAATGTTAAAAATGAATACCCAGTAATTGAAAATGGCAATCCATTTTCTCAAGTACGAAAATGATGATTTTTTTTTTATTTTTCTGGGTTAAGAGCAAGAGAAAATAATTAATGATTTCTGCCCTCGAAGCGTAGAATGAATCTCCTTTGGTCTAATTTTGGTTTGTTTATTGTTAGCTTAATAATTATTATTATTCTTATTTTCTGTTAAGAAAATTATTGCCGCAAAATAGAATTATGTGACAAAGCATAAGGGTTTTTCTTTTTTTAAATTAGTAAAATGTTTTGATCATTGACTAATCTCTTTTAAAAACTTACAAAATTTACAACTCCTCCTGCCAAACAATCAACTCTGATATGAGGACTTGGTCACTCAACTTTCTGAAATTGGGCTCTAAGACTATCAATGGGGCCAGGTTAGTTCAAACTTGGCTCGTTCAGACCGTAAAAAAACCCGTGAACTTAACCTTTTATCGAGCCAATCTGAGCTTGGGTCTAAATATTAGGGTCAAAATATTTTTGAGTCGAACTCGAGCCTCAATAGGCTCAGCCCGTATAAAGCCCAGTCCATAAAACATATATATATATATATATATATATATATATCCCAACCCAAATATAAAATTGCCCACACACACACATATATAATATAAAATTATGTATAATATATTAACTAATGATATCATTAAATCTTAGTATGTATAATATAAAAAAAAAATCTTAGTATGTAATTTGTACATAAAACATAAAGCTATTTCATTGCTTTTTGAACAAAAAGTTGTATAATATAAATAACAACATGATTATTGACTCTAACAAAAGAATAGTGTAAGATTTTCTTAGTCAAGTTATTACTCCACGTGGACATGGATTTTAACTTTTCTCTTAATAATGAATGTAGACTTTACATCTTACAATGGATTTGTACAACATGTGAAATCACTTGTATTAAGCTTACTTATGGGGTGTTTGGTTTAGGGGAATCAAGGAGAAGAATGGAGTATCATAAGTAATGACACCCATTATTGATATTTGTCAAACAACTATCACTATCATTCAATGAGAATGATAGTGATTAATTGGAGTGTTAATGATTCCTCCAAAATACTATTCTATCAAATCCATTAACCCTTATGATTAAGGGCAAAAACACACCTACCTAAAAAAACACATATCTTTTGAGTTACCCATACCCCAATATACTATTCCTTCCTCTCTCTCTCTCTCTCTTATATATATTTTTTTTATTTTTAATATTTTATTAGTACTTTATAAAATTTTTATAAAAATTCTTTTTAATAATTTTTTTTACATTCAATTTTTTAAAAAAATTGAATTAAAAATCAAAGATATATAGTAATCTCTGTTGATACAATAAAAATGAATTTTGTTTAAAGTTATCATTTGCATACAACTCAAATTTAGAGCATGGCTATATTTAAAATTGAAGAAATCTTTTTAAAAATTTTCTTTAAAAAGATACAAAATAAGAATCTAAAAAATACTGTATATCATAAATATAGGTTTAAAAATTTTTAAATTTATTTGAAAGTTATTCTAGTAAACCAAACAAGTATTTTTATAATGATACCCATTCCAATTATTAAACCAAACATGTTGGGGGGAATCATCAAAACCCATACTCATAGTAGGGTTAATGATACCCATAGTGATAGTGATTGATGAATTTGAACCAAACGGCCCCTTATAGTACTTAAATTATACCTCATTATTTCTATGAGGCTGTTAAATTATAGGAATATCTTAATAGGTCTAGGCTCGTGAACTTAAGCTCACAATTCGAATATTTTATGAGACGAGCCTGAACTTTACATTTACAGGCTCAAAACTCATAACTCGAAATTTATAACCCGATTAATTAAATGAGTTAAGCCTCAATTTGTTAAAACTCGATTGACAGGTCTATTGGGCTCCATGCTACTACCCCCACTAGGTCATTATTGTGTTGAACTTCCTCAGATGGATTTTATTAATCCGGCAGTATTCACTAGGCTACATTCCATGGTCAGTGATCTGAGGGTATTCAAAAGTTAAAAAAACTGAAGCGTGGGGGAGGCCTGTGGCCGTGTCCCCGTAAGGAATTAATGTAGATTTTCACTTGGACTTTTTCTCTTGTTAGTCTTCTTCTAACTAGGGAGGCTTTTTAAAATGTTTTCGGCCTAAGTGGCTGGCTGGACCAGTAATCCTTTTCTTTTTTTGCTGCCCCACTCACGTAGTATTAAGTTTGTATCTTGTCTGTTTGATCGTAGTAGAGAAGGACAATTATAAATCGTTCTCGAGATTTCTGGGATTGGACAAAAAGGAGACAACAACGTGGCAGGACTAGCAATTGTTGAGGTCCATATATGACCTATTATGAGTTGTCCGATATAAATTCTCAACCTCGACTCTGCGTACAAGCGCATATCAAGGTTAGAATTTATAATCTCGAATTAAACATTTATTATTATTATTATTATTATTATTATTGTCGTGATTATCATCTAGAAAAAAATATTTACTTATATCTTGTTTGGGAGTAAATAATGCAAATGCATCTTAACGTTTGACCATTTAATCATATTCCTTCAGCCTAATTGCTGGGGTAGGGCTCATTTTCCCTCCCGCTCTTCAAACTCCAATTTATAATTTTTATAGAGAAATTTCTCATCAATAATAGAATAAAATCCACTCCAAATCAAATCTAAGAAGTTCTTTGGTTCATGTTGAAGAAGTAATGTCCCTTCATTATCATTAAACTCACTACAATTTTTTTTTTCTGTCCGTATAAATTTTATAAGAGCGCATTCCACTTCTATTACAACATGAACTACATCGAAATCATTTATAACTAGTCCGCAATAAGCAATTTCATTTTTTTCATCGAGTCTGCATGAGGAACAATTATATTGAGCGAGCAATTTGATGATAGAACTCGGTAAATAAATAAGTATTGTTCATATATTGATGCTTATTCTAAGTTTGAAGCAACATTTGTACAATAAATAGGACATGAAATGATCTTCACATGTACCCATAAATTTTTGATGAATTGTCAATGCATGAAAGAAAATATTATTATACTCAATTTATTTTTTTTTCAAAAAACAAATCACAAATGATTTGTTTTAATTGATATTATTTTGAAGAAATGTTTAAAAATATTTTTAAGAACATTTTCTAATTGTGATTAAAAATATTTTTAAGAACATTTTCTAATTGTGATTTTATCTTTTTAACTACACTTTTATTTGACGTGTACTAAATATATAGAAGATCTTATAGTATTTTACATCGAAGAAATATTTCAAAATAATAATAAAAAAAAAAAGAAAGCTGCGATCAAACGGAGTCAATGCGTTCGTAGAAGAGACACTACCTCATAGCAACTAACAGGTCCAAACACATCCTAAAAAATAATAAAGATTACATCCTAATGGCTTTAAAGGAAAGTAAATTACACACAATATCTATCTATATTTTGTCGGATCAAATCATCTGTCTAATTTTTTTGGATATTCGATTGTGTCTAATATAAAATTATGTTGTATCATTAAATGATACGATGTAGTTTAGTATAGTTTCACAGTAATACAATGTTGCTTTATATTGAATATCATTAGACACCACAAAAAATTGAACAAAAGATTTAAACTGATATTTTGTGTTATGTCAAACTGAATTCTTCCTTGCTCGGAATAATAAAAAACTATATATCAAACTCCATGTTGATTCCCATTCCACATGAATTCTACAAGTGAAATTATGAGAATGAGTAAAGAGTTGAACAGTTAGAATTCTATCATTCTACCAAGTATATGTTTGATTTAAACAAAAAAAAAATTGAGTCTTGAATAGATTTTTTGACAACCGGAATTCTTCATGTGTATTGCCATGCATTCGTGCTCATGGGGTACAAAAAGGACAAATCTTGGTGAGTTTATATTCCAAGAGCTTAATGACATGAGCAACTCTGTCTTCATGAGCTGTCGATCAGCCTACAGGTCCAACCATGGGCCATACCTTATTATTATTATTTTTTTGGTGTTTTGTGTTGGCCCCACCTCTAATATCACATCTAACTTTTCTGAAGAAGTGAGAAGACTAAAGATTCCTCAAAGTTACACCACCCAGAAAAAAGAAAAGAAAAGAAAAAGATTTCTGAAAGTACGGCCCTATTTGGCTAATTTGGCACTCTTGTCTTGGTCTCTTTACTTCACCATTACAAGGAAATGGAAATTGGAATGGAGACGTGAAAAAGTCACCAAAGATTTATCTAAAACATTACCGTAGGGGTTGGGGGAAATTATTCATCCGTTATTAGCATCGTATAATTTTGATCACATTCAAAGGTCCAATTTTAATCGCATCAACACTCGGGAAACTTTTCTTTTGTCCTTTGACTCTGGCTGTCAAAGCATTATTATGTTTTTGTAGGCCGACTTTCATCACGTCAATGAAAGGGCTATGTTAGATTAATGAACCTCATAGATTCACTCCTCCATCTTTGTGATTGTAACATCCATCAAAAAAAAAAAAAAAAAAACACCTTGTTATATCGGCTTTGGTTGTTTTAAAAAGTACCGTGGAGAACTAGTTCAACTTAGGCAGCTAAGCCCAAACGAAACAAGAGAGAAAAGAGCCCAACTTTCATGGCAATGATTTTGTTCGACTACCCAAACTTTGGGCCGGTAGTTTGGCTTTATTGCTCCCTTCTTTTCCGCCCACAGGTTTCAAAGATGGTTCTCAAGATCAGGTAGAAATATTACACGCCCAAGCCCACAAGAATCCAGAGAGAGAGAGAGAGAGAGAGAATCGGCCGTAACGCTATGGATTGGGTGAAGCCTTCCGTAAGAGCGGGCGAGGTGGTGTGGGTTCGGGTTCGGGTTTGTTAGTCCGCCCAATTAATTTGGGCTGAAAAGTACTGCACCAGTTTAAAAATAAAATGAACGAATCTTCCTCGATTTGTCTCTATCTCTCTCCGGGCTTTCGCGGCGACGGCGACGGCGGCGGACGGTTGGGAGTGGTGAAGAATCGCAAAAGAAAGAAAGAGAAAGAAGAGATGAGTAAACTGAAAACGTCGAGCTCGGAATTGGAATTAGATAGGCCAAATATAGAGGACTATCTTCCCTCAGGATCATCCATCCAGGAACCTCGCGGCAAACTTCGCCTGTATATGTTTCAAAGCTGCTTCTTCATCTATTAACGCACTCACTAACTAGGTGTAGAGTAGTCTATATTACTTTTGATTGACCAAAATCGCAGTGGTGATTTTCTTTTTTTCTTTTCTTTTTGGCAGGCGTGATTTGCTCGACGTTTCTCCGACCCTCACTGAGGCCGCCGGTGCCATTGTTGATGTAATCAACCCCAAGACTTATCTTTTTATCATCATCATAATCATCATCGTTATTGTTATTATTTTAGTATTCTATCATACATCGACGCGTCTCAACAACCCCAAAAAAAAAAAAAAAAAATTGTGAAAATAATACTGAATTTAATCTTTTTCCCTTTTCTGCACAAATTTATCGTGAGTTTCATGCCGCTATCCATTGCATACTAGTGTTAATTATTGCCTGATATTCTATAATTTTTTTTTGGCCAATCCTTGGTGCATGACAGGACTCCTTCACACGATGTTTCAAGTCAATTCCTCCAGAACCATGGAACTGGAATATTTATCTCTTTCCTTTGTGGTGCATGGGTGTCCTTGTTAGATACTTAATTCTTTTCCCATTAAGGTCTGTTTCTTAACTTCTTTTTTTTTTATTATTTTTATTTAGGCTTCTTTGCCTCTTCTCCTATCTAACTAAATAAGAGGGGACAATGATGGATGCATAAAACGGTGGGACTAGACTAAGAACTTTTAATATCTCTCCTACAAGATCTACCCCTTGCTTTACAATGCTCTACTTTTAAGCTACCGGTTTCATTAGTTTGGTGGTTTTCTTTCGATTTTTTACTGCTTGCCATAATTCTGTATAGGCTTATGGCCCTGTGGATCTAATCAGCTGTAAAAAGATTATTGCTTAAATATGTCCTGTAATAATTCATAAGTTGGAGCCAATCCAACCAATGTGCACCACAAATAGTTTCATCTTTGTTTCAAATATGTGGCTTTTATCCTGTTGCTCAAGTTAAATTGCCCTGTGCTTCTTTCAAAGTGCCAGCTAGATGCAGAGCTCAGTAATCCACACTTCTGTTCAAATGTAGTTTTATTTTGTTAATACCAATTTCATGAACTTCATCATCTAGTAGCTGTTGTAATTCTTGATTTCCTAAGGTTTAGGAACATTTAGAAAGACTTACTGTTCAAATATAATTTCTGGGAGATGTTCTGTGACTTATTAGTGCCCTTTAATTTCATTGCAGGGTTATTGTTCTGACAGCAGGATGGATAATTTTCCTCTCATGCTATATTCCAGTGCATTTTTCTATTGAAAGGACATGACAAGTTGAGGAAAAAATTAGAGGTAGAATTACTTGATATTCTTTCGGCTCTCTTCGTGCAACCTTTCTTTCTTTTTACATACACTCGTCTAATAGATAATGTAGTTATTCTATCCTCTTATTATAGGTATAGGTTTTCAGGGTTGTGCAAGCCTTGCTTAAATTGGTTAATTTGATTGTCTGTCTGCTTAGCACCTGTAAACTTAGGAAACTTGAAAGCAACAGTATTATTGGCCACACTTTGATATGATAATTGCATTCAAGTCTCCCACTTCCTCCATGCAGTGGAAGGCTAGAAATTTGATGTATGCCTTCTGACCCTTCTTCTTCTTATTTTTTTTTTTCCTTCAAAAAAAAAAAAAAAATTCAAGAGGTGTCTTGTGGAGTTAATTTGCAGTTTCTTTGTGGCATCATGGACTGGGGTTGTCAAGTATCATGGTCCACGGTCCCAGCATCCGACCTAAGCAAAGTATGCTGAATATGGCTTTGATTCTTACCTTTTAGATGCATCTGCGCACTTTCTGCTTGTATGACAATGAATATGGTTTTGATCCTTACTGAATTTGCACTGAAAATTATTCACATGGTTGGAGTAGGTATTTGTGGCAAATCATACGTCCATGATTGATTTCATTATTCTCGAACAGATGACTGCATTTGCTGTAATTATGCAGAAGCATCCAGGGTGGGTTGGTAAGTGTCTGTAATTTTTTAACTTCACAATGTTGTTGGAGAGCTTTTAAAATATTCTTAGCTCTGAATTTTATTTCCTTTACATGGAATGTTGATGTCCATTAAAAATTGAGATGTCCTTTTTGGTAGCTTGCGATAAAACCAAATATCATATCCAGAGATCCTGATTTTATGTATAGAGACATTTTTTTATGCTTCATTTTTCACCTCTCAAAGAGTGAAAGTTTTATCTAGAAATTAAGATAAACATTGAGTTCAAAAGCTTTTTACAACATGTAATTATGTAAATGGTTCTTGGAATGAATGCAAAATTTAAAATTGATATCTTAAGCAACAATGTTGTGTGATGGTTCCTTGTACATTTGAACCTGTTGCTTGTAAAATGTAGTGATATGAAGGAAAGTTTTGCGATATTGGAAGAATTTTTTTTTTTTTTTTTTTTGGGGGGGGGGGGGGGGGAGGGGGGGGGATTCAGAGAAACTGAAATTATGTTATCTTGCAGCATCTAGGGTTGGACGCTGTGAAATGATTTTAGAATATATTCACATATTTGCAGGGCTATTACAAAGCACTATCTTAGAAAGTGTTGGATGTATCTGGTTCAATCGTTCAGAGGCTAAGGACCGTGAAATCGTAGCGAGAAAGTATGTGTTTCTTAAAAGGCTAATGCTTCCTTTTCTTATCAGATTGGCTATTGCAGTTTTAATTTTGTATTTTCAGGCTAAGGGAACATGTTGAGGGGGCAGACAACAATCCTCTCCTTATATTTCCTGAAGGAACATGTGTAAATAATCATTACACTGTTATGTTCAAGAAGGTAATTGTCGTCAGTGTATAATATTTGAATCTGCTCAAGACATTGAAAGTTGGAAATTCCTCAAAATAGACTTTTTTATTTTCTCTCATTGATATTCTTGACAACTGCAGTCAAAGTTAAATTTCTCTAAGGTTCTTTTGTGTTTTGCGAGCTGTAGGGTTCTGTTTCTATGTTCAGCTTGGGAATTATATTATTTTCAGATTTCAGTTCTGTAAAAGCTTGGTACCTCTTTTTTCTAGTATTTTTCTCCATTTCCCCCTGCATGGTATTCAACTACCATTCTCCCAATCACCTTCCCTTTTCATGTTATTTGGTGAATCTTAACAACAGTTGAACAAGTTCTTGTAGTTAACTGAGTCAATGCTTTTATAATTTCCTTTCTGATGGTTAGGGTGCTTTTGAACTGGGTTCCACCGTTTGCCCAATTGCAATCAAGTACAACAAAATATTTGTCGACGCGTTTTGGAATAGTAGAAAGTAAGATTTCTTACCCAGTCTCACACTTGGATTTTCTTTTTTATTGTTGACGTTGACTGTGATTCAGCTTTATGCTTTCTGTAAAGCACGTACCTGGATGTCCTCTGATATGCTTTCACAGATTGCCACCATGGAGGATTGGATAAAGTTTTGTTTTTAAGAAGTGATTATATGATTAAATTATTTACCTCCTACCTAGTAGTGAAAAGAACATTAATATGGCCTATTTGAATAACATGTTGCTTTATCTTTATTGCAGGCAATCATTCACAATGCACCTGTTGCAGCTTATGACATCATGGCTGTTGTTTGTGATGTGTGGTACCTGGAGCCCCAAAATTTGAGACCTGGAGAAACACCTATTGAATTTGCGGAAAGGTAGATGGCTTTCTTGGATGGTGATGTTTAAACAATATTACTGATTTTAATGTGCTGTTGTATGTTGCGGGAGGCATATAGCATTACCATCTGGAAGCTATCCTCTTCATAAAGACAGGCTTGTTAAATCCAAATTTCCATGGCAGGGTGAGGGACATTATTTCTACTAGAGCGGGCCTTAAAAAGGTACCATGGGATGGATATTTGAAATATTCTCGTCCTCGTCCTAAGCACCGAGAGCAAAAGTAAGTTGAAAGGTTGTTCAATTGCTTTCTTAATTAAGTGCCATCAGAACTGCCTCCATTAAGGAGATGATGCACAAAATTCTCGAGTTTTGAAGCAGTATTTGTTCTTTTGGGAAGTTTTGTTTTCTCATCTGGTTATGTATTCTGTCCTTTTCAGGCAACAGAGCTTTGCAGAATCAGTTATGGGCTGCCTTGAGGAGAAATAGAAATAAGATCCACACAGTTTTCCTCGACAAATATGAAAAGTAGGCGTGCAGCAATCAGAGGTCAAATGTTGATGCGAAGCTAATTTCATTTTTTGTATTTGATTGGAACTGTTCATTTTGGTGGCTCACATGATGTGAATTAGATCACTCCAACTTCTAACGCAGTTTGCTCTTATGCTGTCATGTCTAATGGATATTTATGTCTTAGTTGAATTCAAGCAGTTTTGGGCTGAAAGGGAGTAGATCGTAATCTTCATTTGCGGACACATGCCATATAGACTAGATTCCTTACCTCCTTATTGTTCTCTTTTTTCTACCTTTTCTTCCTCTCCATCCTAGTTTGGTCTTTCACATGGTGTAGCTTGTTACGAAGGATATGAAGAATAAGTTTGTATTCAATCTGCACAGAAGTAGTACTGTCCAATTGCCTGTACTTCTTTCTTGTGATCAAGGTGGTCATTGGTATTCTATAGCTTTGTCTCAGGTGGTGTTTAATGTGGCCGTGGATAAATTGGAGACTTTTGACAGAGCAATAACCACGGAGAGTTCTGGTGGTATAAAACACTTAAAAGTGTCCCCTCAAAAAAAAAAAAAAAAAAAAGCATCTTGCTTTATTTTAGCCCCCATAGGAGCATCATTGACGGTAAATCCATGAAGCATTTCCTTGGAGACGACAAAATTCAATGTGGATTACTTGGAATGGGTGAAAGATGATGTTTTACTTTTTGAGTGTATTTTGCGAAGGATTTTATGTTGTTGCATGCCATGGATTTTTGGCATTCATCAATCTAATGTAATTGTTTATACCATTCTTGGATAGTGGTCCTCTCTTCTGAAGAGCATTCGCTTTAATCTTTTTTTTTTTTTTTTTTTGAAAAAAAAGTGGGAAACTTCATTTCGTTGCCTTAAATCAAGATTTACAGCAGTTACAATAGACTCAGGAAAATCCATGAACCAAGTTCTACAACCTGACAAATCTAGAGCCATTTTTGGCTGCCAAATGAGCTGATTCATTGGTTTTCCTGTTTGTATAAGTAAACTGCACGCTTTGAAACTCCTTTACCAATTTTTTGGCACCTGCAATGATGTGTCCAAACATAGATGAGTCATCTTCCCCTCTAATCATTCTGTTGATCACATTTACAGCATCCCCTTCAATCACCACATGAGTTGTTCCCAGTTCAATTGCATATTGTATGGCTTTCACCACGGCCATTGTTTCCACATATCCTGAATCAAAACAGTCTTCTAATCTCTATGTCACAACTGCTTATAGTTCTCCTTTTGCATCTCTGATTACCATTCCAATTCCTGCTCCTTTCAATGAAAAAGCACCATAGACATTGACCTTTAAATGATCATTTGGTGGAGGAGTCTAGTGACTACTTTGTGCAGCTGATCGTGTATTTTCCTTATCTTTTATAGCATGCAGCTCCTGCAGCAATTCTTGCCCATATCTGTATATTTTCTCTGCTCCCCAAGATGCCTCTTCAAAAATTCTTTCATTCCTGCTCTTCCAAACGAGCCATGACAAAATTGCCTGCTGTTCCGGTTGCCAACTCTTTGTTTCCATCATATATCCCATCCAATCCATGAAGCTTGTTATGCCTGGGATTATTATTTCGTTTTCTCATCCTGCTGCTAACCATACTTGTTTCGCCTCTTTACAATTAAAAAAAAAATGTGTTTGTCAGTTTTCAAAACACAATCACATTTTTTGCAGCCAGCTTCTGTACTCTTAATTCTGTTGTGCAGGTTCTGACCAGTTGCAAGGGTACCTGTGCAAGCTCTCCATAAATATTGTTTACCCTTGGAGGTACATGTAGCTGCCATAGCCTGGTCCAGAACTTTTGTTCTTTGGCCCTGCTTGATAAAGATTCTCTCCCATTTGATATATTTTCCATCTCCCTCTGGCCATCATGGAGATAAGGTTATCTGTTTTATCAGATCAACCTCCTCCGCCAAGAATAGAGATTGTAATTTTCCAAACACCTGTTTCATAGTCTATCAAGTTCTCTACTCCTGCTTCCAGACATGTCGTTCTTCTTACTGGCAGAACTTTAAAAGTATAAGGTCTTGGCAGCCATGGATCCTCCCAGATTCTGATGCTTCTGCCGTTTCCCACTCTCCGTCTAAATCCTTTTTCCAGTAGTTGTCTCGCCCCTGTTATACTTCGCCATAAGAATGAGTTGTTTTGCTTGACTGAAGCTTGCAGAAAATTTGAGTGGGGGAAATATTTGGCCTTTAAAACTCTTGCAGCTAATAAGTGTGGCTTCTTCAGGATCCTCCAACATTGCTTAGCTAAGAGAGCCATGTTAAAAGCTTCCATATCTCTAAATCCCATGCCTCCCTCCAACTTTCTTTTACATAATTTATCCCAGCTTGTCCAACAGATTTTCTTTCTATCTCCTCTCTTGCCCCACCAGAAATCTCTTATAAGGCTTTTCAATTCATCACAAATCGACTTGCGCAACATGAAGCACGACATAATATATTTAGGGATGGCTTGCAAGACAGATTTAATTAGAATTTCCCTTCCAGCTTGGGAGAGAAATTTTTCTTTCCATCCCTTTTAACTTATTCTTCACTCTATCCCCAACAAAAGAGAATATTTCATGCTTAGTACGTCCAATCATGTATGGTATACCCAAGTATAAGCCTCTGCTATCATTGATATTAACTCAACTTTTCTGCAAGATTCTTCTTGTTCTCCTCACTTGTGTTAGTGCTACTGTATACATTGACTTCTCCAAGTTTACTTTTTGTCGCGATATTTTCTCATATTTCTCCAATACTTCCAGTATCATTCTGACATGATGATCATCAGCAGTGGCAAAGAGAACACTATCATCAGCAAAGAAAAGATGGCTCATATGGGGTCCTGTCTTCCCAGCTTTAATCCTTCCTAAAGACTTTGTCTTTCCAAGCTTCTAATTAAGTTTGAGAAACCTTGTGCGCATAGTATAAAGAGGTAAGGGGACAAATGATCCCCTTGTCTAATACCCTTAGTTGGCTTGAAAGTTTCTGTCCGCTTGCCATTGAGAATAATTGAAAAAGAAACTGATTTCACACAGCTCATGATTTTTCGCCCAAAACATTCTGGAAAGCCACACCATTTCATCATATTTTCTATAAAATGCCACTCCATTCTGTCAAACGCTTTGCTCATGTCCAGTTTAAGTGCCATATTCATGTCCTGACCCTTCTTCTTGTTTTGCATCCAATAGAAGGCTTCAAACGCCACAATGACATTATCAGTAATTTGCCTTCTCTTAAAGAAGGCGCTTTGCGCTTCATCAATGATTTGTGGCATCACCGTTTGCAATCTTTTGGCTAACACTTTAACAATCAATTTGTATGTAACATTGCACAGGCTTATGGGCCTGTATTCTGTGATTTTGGCTGGTTTCTTCATTTTCGGTATCAAAACAATGTTTGTTTGATTTATATTCTCTAATTAGCCATTTCCGTTCGGAAAATGTAGGGTTAACTTTGTTATTTCCTTGCCTACCATATCCCAGTAGTTATGGTAAAAATCAGCTGGAATTCCATCAGGCCCTTGGGCTTTCCATGCTTGCATCTGATTCAAAGCTTCATGGATTTTTTCAGCCGCAAAATCCATGGTCAGCTCTACAGCTTTCTCATCAGTTATTCTTTGGTTCAACATTGCTGCAGACATATCCTCTTGCCTCCCATTCGACTGATACAACTTTTTTAAAAAATCTACGATGTGTTCCTCCAATTGTTTTTCATTAGTTATCCATTCCCCTTCCTCATTTTGTAATTGCCCAATAAGGTTCCTTTTTCGCCTCTAGTTGGCCTTCTGATGAAAATATTTAGTGTTTCGGTCACCACCCTTTAGCCATGTCTATCTGGACCTTTGCTTCCAGAATTTCCCTTCCCAGTCCAACAGTTCATCTAACTCCTTTCTTATCTTAATTTCTTCCTCAACTTGTATATCAGGATTGCATTGTATGTCATGGAGCCTATTATTTGCTTTTTCAATCCGTTTCCTGATATTTTCAAATTCTTTCTTCCCCATTTCGTGAGCTCTTTAAGCATAGACTGACTTTGACTAATGACTTTGTTGATCGGATCTCCATCTCCACCTCCCCAATAAGCTTTAATGATGTCCTGGCACTCTGCTTCTCCAATCCACATTTCTTCAAATTTACTCCCTTTATATGAAATTCTTCTTTTATCTATTCTTGGATAATCTTTTAACATTCAAATTTTGAGAGGTATATGATCAGAGTGAGAGGATGCTAGGTGGCTAACCTGTGAAAACGGAAAAATAGAGCTCCAAATGACATCTGCTAAAGCTCTATCTAGCCTCTCCATGATCCTTGTTTCTGTACACTTCCCTCTCGACCATGTGTAATCCGCTCCTGTGTAACCAAGGTTAACAAGTCTAGCTTCTTCTACCGCTGCCTTAAAAGCATTTATTTGGCTACTACATCTTGCTTTCCCTCCCCACTTTTCATTTGGACTAGTTATTTTGTTAAATCGCCAGCACATAACTAGGGAAAATGGTTAATCCCTGCCAGCCTCCTAAGCAATTGCCATGATTGCCATCGTTGGCTCGTCACTGGATTACCATAGAATCCGGTGAACCTCCACCATGTTTCTTCTCCCTCTGTTTTGATCATTGAGTCAATATGCCCTTCAGAGAAGTTTTTGACTTCCACCTCCACTCCTCCTTTCCATAGTAATACAAGGCCTCCTTCCTTGTTTCTTTTTCCCACAAAAAATCCACCTGTATAGCCCAATTTTACCTTCAATTTGTTCATCTGCATTTCACTGAGTTTGGTTTTAGAGAGAAAAACCAAATCGGGATCTTGTTTTTTTAGCAAAATGCCAAGAGCTCGAATTGCTCGGGGGTTCCCAAGCCCCCGGCAATTCCATACTAAAGCGATCATTTTTCCCGGTGGAGGCTACAGGTTCTTCATTGTGCAATTTTGCAGTCTTTGATTACATCCATTGCTTTTTCTGTCCTCTTTTCCATCCGGGTCCCAAGTTCTTTTTAATCCCCTTCTATTTGGGTTGTAAGTTTGGGTCATGCCCATTGTCAGTGGCACTGTTATTGGGCCTCTTTCGTTTGTTGTGGGTGATCCTAGTTTGGAAGTTGTTTCTTTCTTTCTCTTCCATTGAATTGTTGACAGGTTTTTTAAGTCCACTTGTTGATTCGGGCTCCTAATGTTTTGGGTTGGTGGGACAACACACTCACAGTCCATGCCCGTGGGCTGGCCCTCCTCCTTAGTGTTTCCCATTTTTCCTCTATATACTCATTGGCCTGATTCGACATCATTCCCGCCTTTTCCAAAAAAATCTTCTGAGGTTTGCACTTGTCTTTCAACCACCTTGTCAGCTCCTCGAGCCCCATCCTCTCTGCCTGTCATGGTCATCTGATGATTATTTAGCTGTTCTCATTTTCCTCCTTCTAAACTTGTTCACTTGGAGAGTGTACAGTATCCCCGTTTTGCTCTGCTTGCCATACGCACCTGTAGGGAATAGTGTCTGTCAATAGCCAAAATCCAAAATACCTTACTACTGTAGTCAATTCTCCTGTTGCAGCTCCTTTCAAGATGTCCCATTAAACCACAATTGTAACAGAAAGTCTGGGAGTCTTTCGTATCTGATAATGGCTAGCATCTCAGGAGAATCTTCTCTTCTGA
>JAMWEH010001728.1:0-22827 GCA_024721245.1 Mitragyna speciosa
TTGTAGCGATGATCCCATAGCTTATTCTTCCCCTGTGATGGATACGTGCCTTTAAAAAATGAAGTGCTGATGAATACAATAAATTCTTGCATGAATCGGTCGCAACACCGCCTATAGATCTTGTAGTCTAAAAAAAACATTGCATAAATATAATATGTAATTCTTTTGGACCACAAAATCCACAGGGTAGAGCCATAGATCCAATCCGTGCAAGAATTTCTTGATATATACATGCAAAGGGCTTACATTGATTGGAGGCAGCACAAGGGATATTTGTGCCTTCCTTGTACCAATCACAAATAACTGCTAGCATATACATTTTAAAATTTATCTTAAGAGTTAGGATACGTTTGAAGTATAAACACAACCTAGTAGTTTGTTGTGATTGGAACTCAATTGATACTAGAAAAAGCAAAAATGGCATTGAGAATCTTAACTCGATGGGCGGGACCACCAAAGTTTAAAAGTTCTAATTTTTACCTTTAAAATTTTTTAAATGTTTACTTGCACCTTAATAATATTTGTATTTTGCTCCCCCAAAAATTTTAAAAAATATGTAAAATAGTATCTACAAATGTAACTATAAAGTTTTGCTCCCCCGAAGATTTTAAAAAATATATAAAATAGTATCTACAAATGTAACTAATAAGTTTTGCTCCCCCGCAAATTTTAAAAATATATAAAATAGTCTCTACAAATGTAACTACAAAGTTTTGCTCCACTTAAGTCACAACTCTTGCTTTTCCTACTTGCATGTGATAAGCATGCTTCGACTTCAAATATGATAATATTTCCAGCGTTGTTTCTAGACCACAATAATCAAGAACAAGACCATTTTTTTTTTTTGGGGCATATATCAAGAAGAAAATCTTAGCTTCTCTCAATGTAATTACACATATGATTCTGGATAATATTGTACTAAGCTATTACAATTATTTAAAAACAGTTTGTTATTGTTTTTAGTTAGGAATCCTATATCATGGTTCTTCTACGTTGAAAATTTATGTCTTCTACTCTAATCACTTCAGAGATCATATGGATTTAATTAGATGAAAGAAAGATTAAAGAACAGATGGCTCTTTGATAGCTTGCCATTATTTCTTTTGTTTTGGCATCAAGATGAAATAGATATCTAAAATTTGACTTTGGTACCCTTTGGCACCATGTTCGGGTACGAAATGATACGCCAAAATCATGTACCCATAAAAAAAATCCAAAATTTAATTAAAGAAGACATAAGTAATGTTTTAAAAAATTTCTTTCTGCGCAAACGAAATTATGATTTGCTTCATCTATTGTCATTTAAACCTAATCAAAGAAATTCCTCAATAATTTCCCCTAAGATTATGTTAATAGAAAAATGACAAAAAAATTTATGTATGTAGTGAAATTGCTTCACTTTAAATATTGAAGGACCATTTTAGATATGGACACCTGAGTATCATCGTTAATGTCCCAACACCACGCCCCGCGTGAAAGAAATGCAGCTTAAAACGTGTCCTCTTGGTCTTAAGGTTATATATGTGGAACTTCTTGTTCATAGTTTTCTCGTACTCCTCTGTTTTGTCCACTGAAGCTTTTTGTTTGTTTTGCTTTAGAGAAATAAATATCCAGAACTCTAAATTTTGGACACCATACATAGAAGGAAGAAAAGAAAACCCTTACACGTCTCTTTTTTCACATACATGGAATTCTCATCAATTAGGTACTTCTCCTTCTGGACGCTGGTCAGCCTGGTCTTTTCAACAACTGGAATTCATGCCTTACGCAAAGCAACCATCTCAGTTTCTGATGTAGTTAAGCTTGGGTTTGAGCTTTTAATTGTTTCGTCGGTGTCTTTTTCAACTTTTCATGCTTTCCTTAATCGCCCTGCATTAGAGGATGATCGGGACCTTAACGCTACTTACAGATATAAAATTTTGGTACGCTTTTATGATAGTTTTTTTTTTTTTACTTCTCTAATCCTTTGTTCCGTCGGATTTTATCCAGTATATTTTAAAATTCTGGGATACGAAATGGCGATTATTTTCGTGCTGCTTATAGCTGCTTTAAGTTTTCCATTTGCCTTGGAAGTCACTAGGGTGGATTCTATATTTTATCAGCCAATTGGAAAGATTCTTTCTGCATTTGCTGGCCTATTGATTATGTATCCCTATCACACTCTTTGCTGTGTTCTATCTCAATGGCTCTTGCTATTATCCCTAAATTCAAGAATTCTCGACTTGGACTCCAATTTGTACGAGACATACGCTATGTACCAGATATACGGTAGCTTTGGTGCTTGTATTATGATTGAATTTTACGTCATCAAAGTTATCACAGCATCAAATATCCACAAACATCAAAAGATTATTGAAATTGTGTTTGGGATGTTGGGAACAATACTAGCTCAGTACTACTTCAGCGTTAAATCATTGGCCCTCATGCTTTGTTTCTTATCATTGGCCGTTGCTTGGTTGGGGATTCTCGCTAACGTCCAGCCTCGTACTGATTTTGGGATTCTCCAATTTCTTGTTACTGCAAGCTCGGAATGTGCAGTGAGTCTATTTGGGCTCCATTTTTATACATTTCTCGTTGGGTGTGGTGGAATTGTCCTGATGGTTTTGCGGTGGAAGTTGGAATCTGTGTCGTTGAGGCATCCTGGCAGAAAGGAAACAGTCCTGAGGGGCTGGAAACGTTTGGAGGAGTTGTACGACATTGACTTCAATGACTCAAGCATACAGCAGCCGTCCGAAGCTGCCCAGAGGCTCACGCGTTTAATTTGTAGAATCTATGGTGCCCGCTTTGGAGTTTTGAACCTTTTTTACCACATTGAAGCTGTCGTTGATAGGAGGAGTGCTACCAGATGGGAGTTATCATTGATAGGAGGAGTTTTAAGTTTGAATTATTGTGATATAGATAAGAGTTGTATATCTTTATTGTACCTTATCTTCTCATGGGTTGTACTATTTATATGCACTTATTCTGGTTAATGAATACATATAAAGATTCCACAAGTGCATTCTCTTCATGGTATCAGAGCTAGCAATAGGTTTAACAACCAAATAGCTCTAAATTCTTTTTTTTCCCCTTCAATGGCTTCTTTGCAACCGACACTGCTATCATACTATCAGCTTCAAATGACATTCAGTCCCTACCCAATATTGCTCATCACCAATCAAAATTTCCGCAACTAATTATTTGCTATGGCAAGCTCAACTCATGCCTCTCCTTTTCAGCTATCACTCAGCAAGCCATGTAGATGGTTCTGTTGATCCTCCATCTCAATTTCTTGACGACAATCAGTCAAATCCAGATTATCACTCATGGTTCCGCAACGATCAGTTAGCATTGAGTTGGATCATTGGCTCCATATTTGAAAACTTTGTTTCACAGGTTGTTGATGTGAGAAGCGCTCACCTGGCTTGGCAAAAATTTACAAATGCCTATGCTTCTCGTTCCAAAGCTCAAGCTTGAATTATTAAGTCTCGGTTCTTCAAATTATCAAAGGACGCTTCTGAAACAATTGCACAGTATACACAACGTACCAAAA
Source organism: Mitragyna speciosa (assembly GCA_024721245.1). Lineage (NCBI taxonomy): Eukaryota > Viridiplantae > Streptophyta > Magnoliopsida > Gentianales > Rubiaceae > Mitragyna > Mitragyna speciosa. The sequence goes on from JAMWEH010001728.1 coordinate 3,533, forward strand.
GCATGTTGGACCAGCTGGCTACCTTGGGTTGCCCAGTTCATGAAGATGATTTAATTCAAGTTACAGTTAATGGCTTGGGATCCTCATATGCTCCTTTTATTTGCTCACTGCGAAATCAATCTGATGATGTATCCTTTGATGATCTTATTGGTCTTCTTCTTCATGAAGAAGATCTGGCTACTGAAAATAATTTGAAAGAAATAGTTCAACCTACAGCTCATCTTGCAACTCCGAATAATTTTGCTTCTCGCTTCTCAAATTCATCTCGTAGAAGAGGTGGAAAGAATACATGTGGAAGGGATGAGGTGGTGGCGGCTGAGGAAATCCACCTGTTGTTGGACAATTTTCAAGTCCAACATTTTCTCCAGATTATAGAGCTATGTAAACTTCTCAATGTCATAATTGTAATGGTTTCGGGCATTATGAAAATCAGTGTACTTCTCAACGATCTATTTCATATAACTGCCAACCATCTTTTCAGTTTCCAAAGCCAGTTGCTAACCTAGTTGCCTCAACCTCTACACCAAATGATAGTCAAAAATGGATTCTTGACACTGACGCAACACATCACTTAACACCTGTTCTTGAAAACTTATCTTTGCATTTTGAATATCAGGGTCCTCACGAGGTCAAAATAGGAAATGGCAAATCCTTTCCAATCTCTAATGTTGGCTCCTCTATATTTCGTTCCAAAAATAATTGCTTTCATTTAAAAAACATTTTACATGTTCCTACTGCTTGTACTAATCTGATTTTAGTTCATTCTTTTGCCGTTGCAAACAATGTTTCTGTTGAATTTTTCCCTCATCATTTTAAAATTAAGGATATCCACACGAAGGAGTTGCTCCATATAGGGCCGAATGATTGTGGTCTTTACTCCACGCTTCTTGATCCTATTCAACAGTCTACAAGTCCTCCTCAAGCTATAGTGGCACATAGTATTGCTTATTGGCTTTCTATTCTTGGACATGCCAATATGAAAACAATTCGACAAGCTCTCCAAAATTCAAAACTTTCTTTTGGCTACTTGCCATGCTTGTAATGTCGCGAAAAGTCATCAGTTACCATTTTCGTTATCAAATTTTCATGCCTCCAAACCATTAGAATTTATATGTTCTTTTTTTTTTTTTGGACCATCCCCAGTTCCGTCTGATGATGGAAGTTGTTACTATGTTCTTTTTTATGATCATTACAGCAAATATACTTGGATTTATTTTTTGAAATATAAATCTTAAGTTCTTAGTGTATTTATTAAGTTCAGACATTTGGTTGAAAAATTTTTTAACAATCAAACCATGTCTTTTCAAGCAGGTGAATTCCAAGCTTTGTCCAAATATCTTCTTGACAATGGCGTTACAATGTAGTTCATGCCCAAAAACACCAGAGCAAAATGGTTGTGTAGAGAGAAAACGCAGGCACATTGCAAAAACTAGTCTAGCCTTGTTGCAACTGTCGTGCCTCATTTTTCGAAGAAGAAAAAAGGTAGGTGAAAAAAAAGAATAAGTTTTGTAAAAATAGTTTTTGAAAAATGCTTTATTTTGGAAAAAGAAAAGGTAGGTAAAAAATTGTATGGTTTGACAAAAATGTGAATTTTGAAAAATGCTTTATTTTGAAAATAAAAAGAAAATAGCCTAAAATGGGACTTTGAAAATGTGACGATTTTGGGCCCGAAAATAGATTCTAAAAAGGGTTTTTATAAAAAAAAAAAAGAGTCGCCACTCTGGATTGAGTTTTGGTGTACCAAGTTATCAGAAAAATAGTTTAATAAGAATCAAAACCTTTGTTTAGAGAAATATTTTTTTATAAAAAAATAAAGATAAGGGAAAAACCCTTTAGACGACTCCAAGTCCTTGAAAACAAAAGAAAATGAGTTCAGAAGTCACAGTTGAAGAAAAAAAAGGCAAAGACTTGCGCCTAAGGCACCATTTCAACCTAGTCGAAACTAGTTGTGAAGTTTAATCCAAATTTGCCTAATGTAACCCTAAAACTTATCACATTTGGATGTATCTATATGAATGCAAAATCCTAAACCTAGAAAGGGATACCAAAAGGGGCAAAATGTCCTTTCGAAATTTAATTGGAATTAACGCATTAATTGCGTAATCTAAAATGAGACCTCAAAAGAGTCATGAGTTATGCAAAAATGAAATGCAAAAAGTGAAAAATAAAAATGTAAATATACATTTAAGTGATCAAAGAAAGGGAATGCAACATAACGGGTACAGGAGACAAATAAACTCGTGACTAACTGTTCCTACTCACGGATGGGACAACGGCATATTAAGCCACCATTTCCCACTAAGTAGATGACTATTTCCAGTTGAATCACACAAATAGCTTAAGATTCTATATGACATGTAACCTAAATGTCATGTATTGAATATATGTAAAAAATAATAATAAGAATAGTAATACATAAAAACCATGCAAAAATGAAAAAAAAGGCCTGAAATAGAGAAAAAGTGTGTGAAATGATATGAAATGCACACAAGGAGTAATCTAACACTAAAATGACCTAAGAATCTAGCGTTGGACTAGTCCATTTTCTGAAAATTCCCCACTAGCATTGGACTAGCGAAGAAACTGGAATTAACCACAACTAGCGTTGCACTAGTGTGGTGACAATACGGATATATCATAATAAAGCAAGTAAATAAATAAATAAATAAAAACATAAATTAAAGCAATAATCAAATAGGAGCAGAAAATAACACATAGGAGCACATAACACATGAGTATAATATTCTAGATGCAAAAACCTAAGAAAAGCAAGTAAAAGCACATAAGCACATAACCGCCTAGCACACAAAAGTCCTAATTATTACACCGGGGAAAGCCTAATTACAATCTAAAATGGGTAAAGATAAGGAAAATAACCTATCTAACCTATCTATTACATTTCCTATCCAAAATACAAAAAAAAAATTGTTAAATAAATGAAAATATAACCTATCTATTACAGTAACTATCTAAATACAAATTTAGTAAATAAAATATTACCTATCTATTACATTACTCTGAATAATTAAAATTAAATTCAAGTAAATAACATGACATAAATAAATGCTCGCACATAAATGAAATAATAAACACATAAAAGAAACATGAAAGAAAACACATGGGAGCACGTCAGAGCACATAAAGAGAAATTAAAAAGATAATAGAGGTACCTCCCAGGTGAAGACTCGGTATAAATTGTTAATAAAATGAACAAACATGTCAAACGTACCACTATTTAAATAAATAAAGCATAAAAAATAAATCCCAACCATTGGTGAGGTAAAAATGTAAATTCAGCAATATTTAGGAGAAAAATGTGAATTCCAACAAATCAGGGGACAAAGTATACATTCTAGCAAGCCTAAGGAGTAAAAATGTAAACTATAGCTAGCCTAGGGATAAAAAGATAAATTACAACAATTATAGAGGGAAAGAATGCAATTTCAGCAATATTCAAGGGCAAAACTATAATTTCAGCAGACATAAATGGACAAATTACAATTTTCAGAAATATTCAAGGGCAAAAATATAATTCTAGCAAACATAAGGCACTAAATTATATTTTCTAACAACATTCAAGGGTAAAATTGTAATTTCAGCAAACATAAGGGACTAAATTATAATTTTAGGCAAGCTAGGGGTAAAAAATAAATTACAGCAATATTAAAAGGTCAAAAATAAAATTTCTGACAACAATAAGGACTAAAAATGAATTTCCAGCAACTTAAGAAGTGCTAAAATGAAAATTCCAGCAACTTAGGAAGGCAAAAACATAATTTCCAGCAAGCCTAGGGTCAAAATATGCAATTTCCAGCAATGTTTAGGGAGTAAATTACTAATTACAGCAAACATAAATGAGAAATTCCAGCAACATAGGATTTAGAACTAAAATTCTAGCAAGTTAAAAGGACTTAGAAAAAATTCTAGCAAGTGGGAGGGGTGACAGTAAATTTTAGCAAGTATGGGAGCACAGAAAAGTAAATTCTATGACTTAAATGAATGTAACTTGAAATCTGGGGGATAATCTATAATTATCAAAGTCCAAAATGCAAAGATTCCAAAGTTAAAAGGGCACAATGATATTAAAGAAAAGCTTAGGGATAGATGACATAAATATACAAAAAAACAAAAAAAAGAAAATCAAAACCTTCAATTAAAACTACCTCGACGCAAATCGTCTTCAACCCAAAGCCTGAAACATTTTTCTTCAATTTCCAAATCCTCTAAGCCTTAAATCCCAAAAATCAGCCCATCAAATCCCCCCTAATCTGACTCAACTATTCCATAAATCAAATGAAACACATACAAAAGAATCTCATAGCATAGATGACACAAGAATCAATTAAAACTTAGTCCAAGAATCACATCACCTTTGCCGAAGGAGGAGCAGCGATTGTGATTGAGCTGTGGCCTATGGAATTTGCAGCGATTACTTGATTCAGGAGGTGGAATGTTTGATGGTGGCCGTGGGTGGTCAAGTGCAGACTGACGGCGATGGATAGCCGAGAATTTTGGTGGCTGTTTTGGATGCTTTTTGGGGCTGCTTGGGTTGGTTTGAGGGAGTGGTTTTGGGTGTTTTTGGTGGTGATTTGGGGCTGTTTGAGAGTGGTCTCTTGGTGGCAATTTGGTGGAGTTTATGGGTCAGGTTATGGTGGTGATTTTGGGAAGCTATTTGACTGCGATTTTGGGGTGACGTTGGGTGGTTTTGGGTGATTTTTTTGCAGGTTGTTGGATTATTAATGGTGACGATCTAAGGGCTATTTGCTGGCTGGTTTTGGGGTGCAATTTGGGGTGTTATGGGGCTGATTTGAAGCTATTTTTGCAGTGGTTGTAGAGGCTGTTTTGGGGCTGATTTGGGTGGCTTTTAGGTACTGTTATGGAACTGTTTTGTGGCTGGATTGCAGTTGATTCCGGTGATGGTTTTGGCAGTGATTTGATTGCTATTAGGGGGTGATTTTGGGGTAGTTTTGTAATTGTTTGGGAGGTACTGCTATGGCTGTAACTTGGGGGTATTTTGCAAGTTGTTTTGGCAATGTCTCTGGCCGTATGTATGTGTAATGTGTGGGTATGCTTTGTATTGATTTTGTGTGTCTGTGAATTGTGAGTTTTGTGGTTGTGCCAAGAGAGAAGTTGGAAGATTGTGTGCTGTGAGAGCCGAGAGAGGAGATTAGGAAAGGTGTGAGGTAATGTTGTGCAGGTGATGTGTCTATGGGGAAGACCGAGAGGGAGTGTGTGCGTAGCTGTGAATGTTGTGTGTATGCTTTGTGTGTGAAGTGAGGGAAACCGAGGGTGATGGAGAGTTTTTTATTTTATTTTATTTTTTTGCGTGTCTGTGTGCAAGTGAAGTGAGGGAAGAAATTGAGGGAGTTGCAAGTGTGTGTATGTTCTGTTGTGAGGGAGATGCGAGAGAGGGAGAGAATTGAGTGAAGTATGTGATGGTGTAGCACAGGTGAAGAAGAAAATGCAGTGTGTGTGTGGTATGCATGGTTCAAAGACTCGGCCGAGTCGCCGACTCGGCCGAGTCATAACCGGAACGGCGTATTCCGGTTCGATACCGTTCTGATTTCACTCGAAGACGACGGACTCGGCGAAAACTCGTGACGACTCAGTCAATTCAGACCGAGTTGCCTCCGAGTGAAGGAGGAGCGGCCGATTTCCGACCGACTTGGCCGAGTCAACTCGGTCCAGAAAAACCAAAAAAAAAAAAAAAAACAAACAAAACTTGAACTGAAGAGGCAGCTTCCCAGCAAGTTCAACAAAACACCCCAACAACTCCACCGCTGAACACCTCTCCACTGTCACGCCACCACTAAAGCTCATCTCCGACTAAGTAAGACTCTTGGATGTTTTGTTTATTCCTTTGGTCTAGCACTTAATCCTTGAATTTTTGTGCACATACTGATGGCCTGTGCAGAATTTGAACAAGGATGGGCGGATTTAAAATTTGGTTTAGGAAATTTTTGTCTTTTGCTCAGGAATCCAGTTACGGATTCGGGCTTAATTTCCTTGGTTTTGGGATCTTGAGTTTCGAAGTAATTTAGGACTTCTTTTGTGAAAATTGAAGACATCCGATTTGGATGCTTGAGAATTTGGTTCTTGAGTTTTTCAAAAGAAATGGTTGGTTTTGGTTTGAAGACGCAAGAGCTTGAAGAATTGGTGATTCAAGGCTTTAATTTGCTGGAATTTTTGGTTCAAAGGAATTCGGATTGTGGGAGGTTGAATAACACGAGGATTTTGTTTAATTTTCTGGTATTGTTTTTTTTATTTAAGCAATATCTGTCTTTTTCTTTCTTTGCATATTTATGTTTCTTTGTCCCAATTTTCCTTAAATATTATTATGTCTCTAGCATTTAGAAATCTTTGCATTTAGACTTTTTCAAATTACAATTTAAAAATTTGAACCACATCATCAATCTACTTAGTCCTAATTAATTACAATTTGAACCACATCATCAATCTACTTGGTATTCATAGGTATGAAAATATAAAATAACATTAGATTTTTTTAAATCATTTCATTTTGTTTAATGTGATTCCTTTCTATCGTTGGCAAAAGATTGATTATAAAACAAATAAGGTTTCTTCTACTTGTATAAAATACGGTAAATATTAATTCTAAAATTATTACTTTTAAAATTATGTTCTATGCTATTTGGATTTTGTTTGTGTTGTTGAATGCTTAAAAATATATACCGTTTTGTATATCGGTAAAAATAATACATTCTAGGAATTTTCTTTACTAATTTTTTTGGCTATTTTTGTTTAGCATATTTTTTATATTTTGAATTATTATTTATACTTTTTAGAATAAAAATTGTTTTAAAATATGCGTCTCACCGAGACCGCAATCGATATGCCGAGATCGATGTGGAACGGTACACGCCGCGACCGCGATCGCGACCGCGACTTTGAACCATGGTGGTATGTGTGCTTGTCTGTGATTTGTGTGTGTATTGTGTGTGCTTTTGTGTGTGTTTGTGACTGATGATGATGAGTTCTAGCGTGTGTATTGTGTGCAAATGTGAAATTGTGTGTGTTTGTGGTGAGATTGAGATTGTGAGCTGATGTGTGTATGGTGAGGACCGAGAGGGAGAGAGGATGGGAGAGTGAAAAATGGTGAGTTCTGTAACTTGTTCTGTCCGATGGAGAGTAAAAATGAGATGAAGAGAGATTCAGTGTGATGAAAGTGAATTAGTCAAAAATTGAACTGAATCCCATGAAATCTGGTGGTTGATGGTTTTAGGTGGGCAATGGACTAGCTTTGCAGCCATGGCAGAAGCAATAGTGGCAGCAACAATGTTGCTACTGTTTTTTTTTTTTTTTTTTTTGAAAATTTGTAAAAAAATAAAGAAAATAAAATAATATAAAATAAAAATCACATGGAATCCTTAAAATTATACTAAAATTCAGCATTACAAGATGAAAGAAAATACAATGTAAAAGATTAAAAATTAATGTAACGTTGGAAAATATGTCATTTATAGACAAAAAAATAAAAATTTGAAATAAATACTAAATGGCTTTTGAGAATCATGAAATTCTTTACTAAAAATTTATAATGTATGAAATACACATATGAAAAATTTTCACACAAAATTTTGATAAAATGGATGCTTTGGGAAACGCACCACTGACTTGAAAATACCAAAATTTTAAATAATGACTAAATGCTTTTAAAAAATTATTAAAATTAAAATTTAAAAAAATCATAAAAATATAAAAAATGAATTTAGATATTAAAATAAAATAAAAGGTATCTTTATGCTAAAATTATCATTTTGCCCCTGATACGACTAATTAATCATAATTTACACGAAACTGCAATTGACCCTCAAAAAATAAAAAACACCCCTAAAGGAAGTAAAACACACATTTTTATAAAAAAAGATGTGTCAAAATTTGGTATTTACAGCAACATTCTCATGTTCCAATGAAATATTGGACATGTGCCTTTGATACTACAGTGTATATAATTAATAGATTACTAACTTTTCTTCTCAACAAGCAAACTCCCTTGGCAAAATTATTTCACAAACCTCCAGATTATCAAACCATCCATGTTTTCGGGTGTTTATGCTATACTTGGCTTAGACCATATGCACAGAATAAATTGTCTCCACGATCCAAAAAGTGCCTTCGGAGAATACACCAAAATTCATAAAAGATGTATTTGTCTTGATTTATCTTCCTTCAAATGTGTTATCACATCATGTTGTTTTCTATAATCAAAAGTTTCTTTCTCTCTCTCAAGATGTGTTACATGCCAGTGACAAGAACTCGTCTCCAACAGCCGGTGACAAGACCCTCTCTCCTACAACAATTTTTATTTCATCCCAAATTCGAACTGGTTCTACTATAGTTCCTCCGTTAGCTCCCACTTCACCAACATCTCAAAGTTCTTTCTCAAATCAAGCCCAATCCTCAACCGAACATTCAAGTCAATCTACTCCAAAATCACCAAATTCATCTCTTGTTGTAGACTTATACGAATACCCCATCCAACATGACAACCTAAATTGTACTCACTACATGGTCACCAGATCGCAAACTAGCTCCTCAAAACCCAAAGCACCTGTTTGCCAAAAGCACAAGAAACCAAACCAACTTATTTCACAGAAGCTGATAAATCAACTCAATGGCGTCAAGCAATGGCAGAAGAATACAATGCTATGTTGAGAAACAAAACAAGGAAATTAGTTCCTTCTAATCCCAAACAAAATGTAGTAGGAAGTAAATAGGTTTGCGCATCAAACACCATAAGGATGGGACTCTAGATCGATTCAAAGCTAGACTTGTTGCCAAGGGATTTTATCAGGGACCAAGAGTTGGTTACACAGAAACATTCAATCCAATCATTAAACCATCTACTATTCAACTGATTCTCTCTCCTGCTTTATCCAGAGAATGGGAAGTCAAGCAGTTGGATGTGTCTAATGCCTTTCTTCATGGTTCTCTTGAAGAAAACGTTTATATGACTCAACTGCCAGGTTTTTTTCATCCACTCTTTCTTGACTATGTTTGCAAATTAGAAAAATCAATCTATGGTCTCAAACAAGCTCCTCGACGATGGTTTAAATATTTCACATCCACTTTGGTTTCTCTTGGATTCAAAGAATAAAAAAAAAAAAAAAAAAAACAGCTCTTTGTTTTTCTATTCAAAAGGCTTAGTTCAAATTTTTTGTTTAATATACGTTGATGATATTTTAATTATTGGTAGCCATGCATAATTTATTGACTCAATTATTGCTTCATTGCAATTGAAATTTCCATTAAAGGATCTTGAAAAGCTTAGTCACTTTCTTGTTATAGAAGCTTCTTGGTGTAATGGTGGATTGCTTCTCACTCAATCTAAGTATATTCATGATATACTTGACAAAGTTGGGATGACTAATGCTAATGGCATTTCTATACCAGCATGCCCGAACCAGAGCCTTCATTCTCAACGGACTTCTTTTTCGGATCCTACTCTCTATCGAAGCACAGTTGGGACACTTTAATATTTATGTCTTACTCGACCTGACATTTGTTTTGCAATAAACAAAGTGTCTTAATTCATGCGTGCGCCTACGATTGATCATTGGTCAGTAGTTAAGCGAATTTTAAAGTACCTACAATCAACTATTTCTCATGGCCTCTTTCTTTGCTCCTACAAGAATTTTGCAATCTCTGCATATATTGATGTGAATTGGGAAGGTAGTATTGATGATAGAAAATCTAATTATGGATATACCATTTATCTTGGTCCAAATTTAATTTCGCGGGGTCCCGCTAGCAAAGGACCGATAGCTCGATTTTCACAAATGACAATACCGAGCCATTGCAACCACAATTAATGAACTTCATTGGATTTGTTCTTTAATGCGTGAAATTGGTGTGATGCTTCCTAAATCTCCCATCTTATGGTGCGATAATCTAAGTGCTACTTATCTCACCTTTACTCCTATTTTTCACTCAAGGTCTAAGCACTTAAAAATAGATTTTCTTTTTGTGAGAGATAAAGTATCTAACCAAGAACTCAACATTCGCTATATTTCATCCAATGATCAGCTGGCCGACATTCTTGTGAAGCCACTCTCCAAATAGAGATTTTTTATTCTAAAGAAGAAGTTGTCAAGTCTTTCCGAACCTATACAACTTGCTGGAGGGTGATAAGGATATCATAACAAATTGAAGCTGTCGTTGATAGGAGGAGTGCTACCAGATTGGAGCTGTCATTGATAGGAGGAGTTTTAAGTTTAAATTATTGTGATATAGATAAAAGTTGTGTCTTTTATCTTTATTGTACCTTATCTTCTCATAGGTTGTACTATTTATACGCATGTATTCTGGTTAATGAATACATATAAAGATTCCACAAGTTCATTCTCTTCATTCACACAATATGTGTGTGTGTGCGAGAAGAAAGAATTACTTAGTGCCATCTAATTGAGAATTTGCTATATTATATTAATAGTCTATTATACCCCAACTTTCTTGTCCATAGACCAATAAAGAACCTGATACCGTGTGTTGTTTCTTACAGTGAACCAACTTGTTTTACCTATACAGTTGAATAGAGAATAAATTATTTAAGTACTACAAAGGAAGTTTGACTTCGAAATTCGATTTTATTATTGTATATCAATTTCATTAATTCATATAAGTTTCAAAAATGGTTGTAACTCTTTAACATATCTCTTCTAAATAGTGTGTATGTATGCAACCCTTAAAAATGAAAGTTGATGGTCTGTATCTATCACTAGTGAAAATTACATACTACAAATTTATGTCACAAATAGACTAATTGTAATGTTTTTGAAATACCAAAATTTGGTATGGCTCCTCAATACACGTCTTAAATTTTTATTTTCTTTTTATATTTATCCATTTATACATTTAGCGTGGCAAAGAATTGGGCTAATGAATCATAAGGAACCCTCCCCCCCTCCCCGGCGAGGGGGTGCATGAGCCGAAAGAAAAAAGAAATAGTAGTAGGTATTTGAGTATGTATTTAGCTTGCATACTTATGGATTGAAGTTTTCATTTTATATGGGAAGGTCAGCAACCATATTATGTGTCTGGTTAAACAATTTAAATAATTTTATGTGAATAATAATGGTACAGACTATTTGCACATGTACTATTAGATTTCTGGGTTCCTATTTTTCTTTCTTGATGATCTTAGAAAAGTTAATGATTCTTCAAGAAAATGGAAACTATTAAAAATAAAAGGACAACAGGTTTGTGACCCTAATTGCACATGTAGTTAATTTCTTTCTTAATTATAAATTTTACTAATTATAAAACCAATATCGGATATCAAGCTTCCGGTAGGATTTCATATTTATGATCCTATATTAATCAAGAACATGGAAATGCATGTGGGTAGGAAAAAAAAAGAACATCGTAATTTGAAACTTCTTGCTAGGAATGAGGCCAGGAAAAAAAGGACATTGATGCTGATTTCATAGATGTTACATTTGGCATCAATTTACAAGTAGGTTTGATCAAGTAATGTCTTAAAATAGAATGATGCAATGGCGCCTCGATTCTACTCCTGTTCATGGTTTTACAAATCAATGAAGGAAAGATTTTTAGAGGGCAAATTCCCCCACATATGCACTTTTGGGGAAAAAAATGTTCAGCAGTTGAAATTCAATGTAAGTAAAAGAAACAGATGATATACATTCTTTTTGTTGTGAAAACTTTTATAGTTACTTACATTAATATTGGTTTTTGTATTCCAAATTAAAAGTACTACTTTAATTTAAATTCCATAAATATAGAAATTGATCTCCTAAAATATCGACTTCTTTCCAACCTAATCCCAGTGCACTTAGAGATACCAACTGAAAAAGCATGCCCTTCTCTTATATTCCCACAAAACATTATGTAATTTATTGAAGATTATTAATTGAGCAAAATCCGGTCTAATTATTTGTTTTTGGAACCTATTGGGAACCATTTTTTGATAAGAGGCTGACATACAAAAGAACCAAAAGATTAGGGTTATGGCGTTGGTTCCATGAATCCTTTAGTTTTTCTTATGCATGATTTTAGGAAGTTTTCCCAAAGGAGACTACCAAATGGAAACCATTATTTGATTCTCTAAGTCATAAGTAATTTTGCAATAAATTCTAGGTTAATTGAGCTCAACAAAGAAGAAAATGATAGTAAGAGAATTAAAGAAGAATTTTAGTAGAACAATAACAAAAAGCTGTCTGAAAATAGCATACCCAGTTAAAGATGTCAATTTTATCTTCAACCTTAGCACTTCAAATAGGAGTAATGATGGCAAAAGGTTTCTATTAATAGTACAAGCCTAGAAGATAAAGGACCTTATAAAGTAAAGGAATTAAGAAACCTACTGCGTGAATTTTCCAGCAAATTTAACCTTGGTGCAATGGTTTACAGAGAAGTCGACTTTCAAGTACATCGTGATTGCATTAATGGATAGCTCCACCAAAAACCTTTTTTTTTTTTTTTTTTTTGGCACAAAGCTCCACCAAAAACTTGATAGCACCAGATTTATACTTCCTTAATCAAGCAAGCTTTATTCAATTTGAATAATACTAGTTACACGTGCAAATGCTGTAACTTGATACTATTTTCAATTAAAAGGTTATATTGATAGGTATGATTCAATTGTTATAGAGTTTACAAGGCAATGCTTCTTTTAGAAAATAATTTTCCTTTTTAAAAAATGACAGGAAAAAAATTATTATTTAGGATATTAATTACACAAGCAAACAGATTCGCCATTAATATTTACAAGTATAAGGACTGGAGGTTTGACCTAGAGGTTATGGTTGCACTGGACACCTTTCTATATGTACAATATGCTTTAACTAACATGCATAAATTACTTTATTTAAACGCAAGCATAATTATAAGCATGCTTTTTTCTTGCATCCAATAAAAATATTAAATTTTTAATTGGAGATTATCTAATGAGCAAAGTACAGTCCAATGATTTATTTTCTAAAGTTGTTTGGCCTATCTTTTGGCAGGAGGTGTAGTATTTAAGGGAGTCCAAAGGTTAGGGCCATGCCGTTGGTTACAAGAATCATTTGCTATTCTTGTACCCGGGGTTAAGAAATTTTCCACGGAGAGACTAGTGAAAGGAAACCACCATTTGAATTCTATGAATAATGCCTTGAGTAAAGTTGAAGCAAAATTTAGATTAATATTACAGCAAAAGAAATAAACAAAAATTTGAGAGAAACAATGGGTAAAACGTTTTAAAAAATATGACGTGCCTAATAGGAGTCCACTTGTTTTCAACTCGCACATTAAATCACAGTATTGATGGCATGAAGTTTACAATAATATGTGCAAGCCAAAATGATGGAAAACCTTATAAAGCAAAGCTAGTCATGTAAATTTCCTAGCAAATTCAATCTTAGCTCAATAGTTGGAAAGAAGTCAATTTTCCAGTAAATTGGATTTGCAGAAATGGATTGTTTTACTAAAAACTTGATAAAACTGAGATTTATATCTCTTTAGTCAACGTTTGTTCCTTTTCAAGAATAATAAATCCATGTGCAAACCACGTGAATTGTCACTATTTATAATTAAAAGGGTCTATTAATGGATATATAAATCAATTGTCATCCTATTTAACATGGTAATACTTCTTTTAAAAAAATAATATATATGTATATATACTTTATTTGGAAATGAAAGAATAAATAAGCTTAAAATATTAAATGCGCATTAAAAAAATATAGAGTGCAAACACTTTTGTCAAATATATATGTTTTAAAAACAAATTCATTCAATAGATGAATTTAATGTAAGCTAAAGAGCGGGTGTTATACTGTCTTGTGTTACAGAAAGTTTTAGAGTTATTTTATGCCATTAATAAAATATTAACATTTTATTCAGTTTCCATAACTACAAAAAATTGATTTCTCAAAAATTAAGTCATCTGTAACCCAATCTCAAAACACCCAAAGTCACCAGCTAGAATAACATGGGTCCCTACACATACCTCCCCTAGCCATAGAAAATGATCCATTAGTTCAAAAACTTCCTTTGAGAAATCTCAGGAGTACGAGGCGAAATTGTCAAAAATCTTAGGTGAGATTCTGAAATTATTCCTAGATTTAAATCAATTGTCATCTCATTTGACATAGAAGTTTTCTTTTAAGAAATGGCCATTATCTTTTTTATAGAGATAAAGAAAAATCATCATATGAAATATTAATTACATCTGCAAACACATGATTAATGGGTAAATTTTTTGCTCAAATAAGTTCAATTTAGAAGTCAAATATCTTATGATCAAGGGGGGGGAAAAAAAGATGGTCCTATCAAGAAAGTCAAGATTATTGATTGCGGTACTGTCTATCATCGAAGATTTTGATCAAAGCATTAGCCAGAGAGGCTTGAAATTGAAGACAAAGTGAAGTGACGAAACATTGATGGAGACCAATTAAACATCGATGATTTGGAACGAGACTGAAGATTGTAGTGGCAAAGTCGTATTGTTCATGATGGAGACCAATTTTCTGTGTTGTTAGATAGTGATCAAGAAAAAAATAATATGGTCCTATTAAGAAGGTTATTGGTTATGGTACTTACTATCATTGAAGATTTTGATCAAAGCATTAGCAGGAGTCTTGGAACTGAAGACAAAGTGAAGTGACGAAACTATATTTATCCAGATACGTGGATTAATTGAATAAAGATTTGGGAGATGAAGAACAATTAAACATTGATGATTTGGAAAGAGATTGAGAATTGCAATGGCAAATGGGGCTGTCAATAGTCGAGGTCTAGACCCAGACTCCCCATTGATTTTTTTTGGCTCCCAGTAGGGATAAAATTCCATTTACCCTGGATCTGGATTTGGATCCAAACCTGGACTCAATTTTTTTAATAAAAAACAAGTCGAATCCGGAATATTGTATTTCAACCAGGACCCATTTATACACATAATAATTATAAATTATATATATACATATTTTATACTTTTAATACCTAATACCCAATGAATAATAATTATAATATATATACTCACGTACAGTATTTTACACTTCTAATACTCAATATCCTAATAAAATAATAATTGTAAAATATATAAAAATATTTTGTATTTTCAAAGCCCGAACCTGACTCGGACCCGAATGAACTCGAATTTGGGAAACCAAATGCAAGACCCATTGGGCTGACAAGTTTGGGTCCTAGAACAATAACACTCAAACGGGTCCAAGTTAAGAACATTCAATTGTCGGCCCAGACCCAACCCGTTGACACCGCTAGTGGCGAAGTTAAAGAAGATCAATTGATCGTGTTGTTCGTGATGGAAGTTAGATAACATTATTCATGATTGTGGAGAATTTGGTTTAAGGAAGGTATTGTTGGCATAATTAACCAAACTCTTAAAGAGTTAGAAGTTTCTTATTTAATTTTAGAAATTATGTTTTAGTTGAGTTTTTAGTAATTTATTTATTTGATGCGTTGAATATTATTTGTTAATTTTCCTATTAGAATTATATTATCTATTCTTGTGAGGCTTGGTATTATTGAGGTCTTGTGAGTTATAAATAAAGAAAATTTATTATTCTATTGAGTTGAGAAGAGTTGAAAGAATTGAGATGTTAAGGCTATGATGTTGTGGGTTTATACCGGTTTCGATATGAAAGTTGAACATATTTTATTTTATAACTCTTCTTCTTCCACATATTTTTATATGTGTTAAATAAAATTTTGCTATTTTTTTGGCTAACATTATTTACTATATCTCTTATAAATACTGTTTATGCAACCCTTAAAATGGAAGTTGATCTCACAAGTGAAAATGATACACTACAAATTTATGTCACGAATTAACTGTGTTTCCAAGGTTACCACAATTTGGTAGTAACTCGTTACATATCTCAAAATTTTATTTTCTTGTCATGTTTGTCCATTTCTACATTAAGTGTGGCAAAAACTCGGGCTACTTATAAGAGACCACCCTATGGTAGTAATAGGTATTTGAGTAGGTACTAGTTTGCATACTTATAGGGTCAGTTTTTATTGCATATATGAAGGTAAGCTAGCATATTATGCATCTAGATAAACAGTCTAATAACTTTACACGTAAGTATTAATGGTAAACACTATTTGCATATCTAATAACTTTACACGTAAGTATTAATGGTAAACACTATTTTCATATGTATATAGTTAAGCTTTCTAGGTTACTATTGCCTTCCTTGATGATCTTAGAAAAGGTAATGATTCTTCTAGGAAGTAGAAAAACTTTCTACAAAGTAAAAGGACAATGGATTTGTGATATATTGCAAATGTTTTAGCTTTTTAATTAATAAATTTTTTCTTCGATCATAAACATTACTAATTATAAGACAAATATCGGCTATCAAGCTTTAGGTAGAATTTCATATTTATCATCCTAGTGAATCAAGAACATGGAAATACATGTGGATAGAAAAATAAAATATCTTTGCAGTTTGAGACTTTTTATTAGTAATGAAGGCAAGAAAATGAGAATTGTAATACTAAACCCAAAGATGTTACATTTGATATCAACTTACAAGGAGGATGATCAAGTGACGACTTAGAATAGAAATTGCTCATATGCAAAGGCCACGATTATAACTTTGATTATGGTTTTACCAATGATTGTAGAAAGAATGTTTAGAGGGCAAATTTTTCCTCCCAAATATGTACACGTAGAGAAAAGTATTTAGTAGTTGAAATTCGGTATAAATAAAAGAACTGGTTGTTATACATTCGTTTTGTTACGAAAAGTTTTGTGGTTACTTGTACCAATATTGACTTCTGTATTCCAAATTAAAAAAATTGATGCTTTTATTCAAATTCCATAAATATAGAAATCGGTTTCCTAAAAAAAATCGACTTCTCTCTTTCCAATCTCAATGTGCTCAAGGATAACAAGTGAAAAAGTATGATCCTCTCTTATATCTCAAAAAAATATTATGTACTTAACTTGAATTATCAAATAAGCAAAGCCTGGTCAAATGATTCGTTATGAAAGCTATTTGAACCCATCTTTTGAGAAGAGGATGACATTCAGAGCCAAACGATCAGGGTTATGCTGCAAATTCTATGAACCCTTTAGTTTATCTTATGCCTGGCATTAAGTTTTACAGAAGGAGACTAACGAAAGAGAACCATTGTTTGATTGATATCTTGAGTAAATTTACAATAAATACCGAGTTAATTGAGTTGACAGTAAGTGATCAAAGAACAATTTGAGTTAAAGAATAGTAGGTAATTAGCTGAAATAATATGCCTGATTAAAGGCTTACACTTTTATCTTCAACCTCGCACTTCAAATAGTAGTAGTAATGGCACGAGGTTTGCAACAACAGTACAAAGTGAAGGAATCAAGAAACCTGCCTCGTGAATTTTCTAGTAAATTCAACTCAAGGTAAATTGGTTTAGAGAGATGTTCGATTTTCCAACAAATTCGGATTGGATAAATAGATAGTCCCATCAAAAACTTGATAGCACTGAATTTATACTTCTTAATCAAATCAAGGTTAATTTATTCAATTTGAATAACACTAGTTGCACGTGCATTTGCTGTAAATTGATACCATGCACAAGTAAAAGTTTCTATATATCAAATATGATTCGATTGTCATTTAGTTTACAATGTAGTATTTATTTTAAAAGATAATTATCCTTTTTTTCAAAATGAAAGAAAAAAACTTTATTACTTAGGAAATTAAATAACTGCATGCAAAAAGATACATCATTAGTATTTTCAAGTATAAGGATTGGAAGTTCACCTAGAAAATATAGTTACACTATATAACTTTCTCTATGTACAAATTGCTTTAATTAATAGGCATAAATTACTTTATTTAAATGTCAACATAAATATAAGCATGCTCCTCTCTTGCATCCAATGGAAATATTAAATTTTCAATTGAAAATTATTAATTGAGTAAAGCACAATCAAATGATTTATTTTGTAAAGTTGTTTGGCCTTATCTTTTGATAGGAGGGTTTAAAGGAGCCTAAAGGTTAGGGGTGTGTTGTTACTTCCACTAATCCTTTGGCTACAAGGAGTAAGAAATTTTTCACGGGGAGACTAGTAAAAGGAAGCCACTACTTGGATTGCATAAAGTAACGTTTTGAGTAAAGTTGTAGCAAAATCTGGGCTATTTGAGTTTGACAATGAAGAGGAATACAGTAGAAGAAATAAATAAGGGAAACAATGGTAAAATGTTGAAAAAAATTTTACATGCCTGATTGAATTCCACTTTTATCTTCAACCTGATAAATAAAATTATAGTAATGTTGGCATGAAGTTTACAATAATATATACAAGTCGAAATGATGGAGAACCTTATACAGTAATAGAATTGAGAAACCAGTCGTGTATATTTTATTTTCTAGCAAATTCAACCATAGCTCGATAGATAGAAAGAATTCAATTTTCCAATATTGGGATTGCAGAAATGGATTAGTTTTGTTAATAACTTGATAATACCTTTATGTATGTTTCTTTAATCAAGGTTTATTTTTCCGTTTTGGAGAACAATAAGTCCACGTGCAATCAACGTGACTTGTGCCTATTTTTAGTTAAAAAGGTTCTATTAAAATGTATGAATCAATTGTCATCTTATTTAACATGATATTGCTTCTTTTAAAAAAAAATCATAAATGTTCTTTTTTGTGGAAAATAAAAAAAATTATGGAAAAAAAAAAAGTTAGAGGGCAAACAACTTTCTCAATATGTAGGTTTAAAAAAATTATTCAGTAGCCGAACTCATGTAAGTAAAAGAATAGGTGTTAAACCTTCTTTTAATGCCAAAATTTTAGAGTTATTTTACACTATTAAAATAACATACATTTTTATTCAGTTTCCATAATTATGAATATTGATTTCTCAAAAATCAACTCATCCATATCCCCATCTCAAAGCACCCAAAGATACCAACAAGAAAAACATGCTTCCTTCCAACATTCAATAAAATTTTAAGTTTTTAAACTAGAAACTCTCAACTGAGCAAGTCTCAGTTAAATGTGTTTTTTTTTTTTTTTTTTTTTTTTGTGAAACGCGCCCCTCACATTAGTAAGAGGGTGCCATTCAGAGAAGCCAAAAACATCAGTTTCAATAATACATTGCTTCCTCTTGTGCCTGGTGTAAAGATGCTTTTCAGAGACTAGTGAAAGAAGATCAGTATTTCGATTTAAGTAGAAGGATATGAGAACGTTATAAAACGATGACACTTCAGGTAGATGACATTAACTTTTATGACATAACTGTTATCTTCAACCTCGCCCTTCATGTCACGATAGTGATGGCACGAATTCTGTAGCATTTTGTA
>JAMWEH010001370.1:0-20696 GCA_024721245.1 Mitragyna speciosa
CTCAGAAATTTCTCTGTGAACCATAAGATGTCTGTCCTTTAGCTTAACTGATGGCATTCTTCTTCTGGGTAGAATGTGCCTTTGATTGTTGGAGACAATAGCAGTCCTTCCCTTCAAGAGTAAGAAACTGATTGAGATGGGGGATAAGGGCTACAGCAAGATATGGAGGGCGCAAACATAAGAAATAGGATAGAAGAAAAGAAGTTAGGGAGAACACTCCATGCCTGGTGAAGCAGAGGCATTGTCTGGTGCAGCAGACAGATGGGGTTGGAAATAACATGCAACTGAATGAGAATGATTTTGGCTTGCTATAGAAAGAACAGAGGAGGAAAAGAGGAAGGGGCGGGTGGGGAGTGTTTTTTCCTCAGAAACTCCTCTTAGAGTGTAAGTTTCCCTTGAATGCTCTTCCTAGAATTATCTAGGAGGAAGTATTTATTGCTTGCTTTGTTCAACAGAATAGTCAATGTTTTTGAATTGAAGATAGATTGATGAATTGTGTAGTCACTGTAAATTACCTGCTCCATTTTTTGTGAAGCAAATGTGCACGATATGATAGCTCAATAAAGGACATAAGCCATATCCATGCCCTCACCAGATTATCAAGTGTTGGATTGGTGTTGTTTAGAATTAGGGCAGTTAATAGATAAAGCTGGATCTTGAGCTGTAGCTTGTCTTGAGACAACAAGTGAGCTTAATTTTGGCTCGAAGTTAAGTTTGTATTTGAACTTCTTGGGACTTGTATACAAACACACATACTTGAGCATAAAGCGATTCCCTGAAGTTCTGATAAAAAAGTGGTTATCCAGTATTTTGCCGAGTAAAGTTTTCTTTACAAAAAGTATTTCATTTCATAAAAATAACTAACCAACCTGTGTTATTGGGGTCAATTTAGTCTAGTCACCTATATGAGGTTGAATTGATTTGAAATATGATCTAACACGGAAGCTCAAGCTCAATCTATATTACTTGCAAATGAGCCAGGCCAACTGGTTAAGCTTTGTTCATGAAAGATCTTTTCAGATATTGACGCAGATACTTGGTACATTTCATAAGCCATATAAATAGTTTTAGATACCAACACTCTACAAGATTTCTTTTAGACAGCATGATGGTTTCTTCCATTCTAATAGTTTGCAATCTCTTTGATGGGCAAGCAAGTGGGTTAAAATTCAGAACTTTGGATTTGAGTTCACTGAATCTTTTGTTTGTTCTGTATAGGGTTTTAATCTCTTTAAATTGAACTTTTACCTATTGAAATGGAACTCACATTGACTGCAATCTATTTTCATAGTGGAAGTAGTGATGGAGGAAGTTTGACCTGCCAAAGCAGTAGGGTATCCATTGACTGACATTGTGATGGAGCGAAAAAAGATGACTTTTGTCAAAAAAGCTGACTCAAAGTATAGTAACTAGAAAAATTAAATCTTTGAGAAACGATGTCATCGTGGTTGCCTTTTTCTTTAGATAAATTATTTTTTCGTTTTGATTTTAAACAATTCTTTCCAGGATTTTGTAATTAAATAAAACTAGGTAATTTTAGGTCGCATAGTTATTGATGTATCTTTCTGTATCGTTGATTTAAGTAGTTCAGCCGATCCTTGCTAACCCTTTGTTCAGGAAGGATCGCTCTAATTACTACCTTGGGTCATAATATTTGCTTCCTTAAGTCACTACGTAGACAAATTAATTATCCAGTAGTGCTAAAATTGATTCTGTTGCTTACTGCTTGAGCTCATTTTAGTACTCTATAAAATCCAAGGATAGACTTCTAATATTCTTGTACAACAAAGGATGGTTCTTATGGAAGGCACAGCCTTAATTAGAGACTATCTCTTGCAGCAACTGAAAAGACTGAAATTTTTTTCCTGCCTAAAGGTGGAATCTTTTTTCCCGTTTAATTTTCTCTTGTGTTTTTGTTTTGGTTTTTTTTTTTCTTTTTGGTTTTTTTTGGGGGCCCTGTTGGATTTTGAGATTTTACCGTATTCATGACTGCTACAGATATCAGAAGTGGAAAAAGAAATATGAAATGCAAATCAACAACAATGTGAAGGTTGTGTTGTCCTATTCAAATGGTTATCTTATATTGACCACAGTATATAGTGGCGTAGTTTATTTCAAATTCTTTTGCAATTTAGGTGGACAATTGCCATTTGCCTTTGTGTATTATCTTCCTCGTTGAATCTTTGTCATTTGCATTTTCTTTAAAATGATAATAAAGGTTGTGGTTCTGTTGTTCTACAGTGATAGTAGCAGTTAATGTTAACTTCCTATGCAGGAATTGGAACAGATGCTGCCATTAGATTTGTTGTCTGAACCAAGATATCAGCTTCGGAGAACAAGCTCATTCTGATATGCTTAATTATATTTTTAGGAGTTGGAACTGTTAGACTTCTTGCCTTTTATTGTTAATATGCTTTGCTTCTCTGCCCATATACTTTGTGAAGAAAGGTTAGCTTTGTGTAAATATATGGATGCATCTATATAGAGCTTAAAAATGTGAGAAATCTCTATGATGGAATGTTGTAGGTCTAGCTATGGGAAACAAGAAATATGAAAAATATGAAAGATGCTTCTTTTTTTAATAAGTAACATGAAGGAGGTTGTTTTATCTATTGCCATAGTGGCTTCAACAATTGTGATTGAAGTTTGTGTGTGTGTGTGTGTGTGAGTGAAGGTGTGTGTTTCTGAAACCTAAGGGGCTTGGGGTACATTGGAGATGAAGCTGTTTCTGGATGTGTTGGCCTTGTTTAACGTGTAATTTCTCAACAATCAGTCCAGTTATTGGGGGCATGAATTAAGAAAGTGTAATGGGTAGTGCTTGTAGTCGATTTATGAGAGCAGCACTTCAGATGCTTAAAAAAAAAAAAAAAAGGGATTTATCAGTGATTCCCCCTTGATTTTTAAAGGCTCTTCTAGATATAACTTCTTTTTTCCCCCGTCAACTATAAAGCTTTATTATGATCGAAAATGAACTTACACAAGCTGATACAACTGCTCAAAGTTGCAGTGTCACTGTCATTAAAACAGTACTAGTGCCTCTACAAGCTCTTCACACGAAAATGTTATCAACTAATCTTATCACAGCTGAAGCTTAATTTGAAGTATTTTAATAGCTGTAATGAGAAGTGTTATGAGAGGTTTTGATTGATTTTTTTTTATTATCAAATTTCCACAATGTAACAGCTTCTATATGTCTACAAAATTTAATTTATTGGGAAGCTTTAAAAGTTTTTGTTTTTGGCAATGTAAATAAATGAGTAATAAAAGGTCAGTCCCTCAGTTTAAATGCTTTTGAAGCATCTCAAAGTAGAGATATGTTAAGTCCAGTTGGATTATTCTAATTAATCGGGAATATTTTCTGCTTTCAAAGTAATGAAACTCATGGAAGCGATTTGGATTGAAAGTAAGAACCTATAACGGGCGAAAATAAGAAATTATATGAAAGATGTTTTCAGAAACGGGCGAAAATAAGAAATTATATGAAAGATGTTTTCAGATTATTTTTGGAACAATTAACACAAAAGTCACTCCCAAATTTCTATAGCACGAAAATACATAAAAGAAATTTTTTTTTTTATTGAGGAAACGTTGGTGTTATTTGCTGAGTTTTTCAGAGAGTACAACGAAGAGGCTGTTTAATCAATAGGAATATCCCTCTCTCACCTATCTAAACTCTTTCTCACGTACCTTAGATTATTAAATTGACTATAAATTTAAAATTGCTTTACTTTATGTATTCATATTACTTTTATTGCTTTCAAAAGTAAATAATAATACAAACTTTAGGATTTTACTTTAATTGGATTCCAACGTTAACCTTTTATTAGACGCTTAATCTTATACTCAAATGTAAATTGTAAAAGCATAATTTAAAATTTAGACAATGAGAAGTAGATATAAAAATTCTTGAACTGAAAAATTCACCAATATCGACTTTTATGAGAAGTTTTCAAAGGGATAATTCTACAATCCTCCCTTGAGGTTAAAGATAATAACAGCTAGCTCTTCTTAGGTTTCAAAAATTACAAATACCTACCCTATCCAGTAGCTTTGCGTTGCATTTGGTGGATGTAAGTAGGGAAAATCATATTAATATCTGAAATTGCCCATAAATAATTTGTTTGAATTAAAAAAATCATTCAATAATATAGTTATTATTCTTCCTACTTTCAACACTCTACCAAAGGCCTAAATCAAATCCACCAATTTCCTTCTCTCCTTCTCATCCAAACCTTAAACTTTGCACAAACCCCCCCCCGCCCCCCACTTGGCAAGAAGGCCACCCACTCTTTGTCTATGAATTTGGTTCCAGCCACTTCCATGTCTTCAACCCTCAGCCACCACCATATCTCTATCTCTGTTCATTCTTATAGCTAGATACTAGATCTCTAAAGACCTTAGGGTCTCACATCATCTTAATTTTGATGATTAACAAACTAATGATAATGTTTACTAATGTTTATTGAGTTATCTTTGCAGTAAAATAATTAGGAATCAAAAGAAGATGTAAAATGCAAAGAAAAACTCATCCGAACGACCATGTGGACGCACCAGAAGAGATGTGGACATCTGGACAGTTGGAAGAACTCAAAATGAGTTGGACAGAGACCATACGGACGATCATCCGAACGACCATCCGGACGTCCGCATGATCCAGATGACCATTCGGATGCAGTAACGGCTAGTTTTTTAACATTGTGTTTTTGACCGTTTGAGCTCTTTTTAACCCCTTTTCTCACCCCTATATATACCAAAATGTATAGAAATGAAAAAGATTTTTGCCTACTTAGTTTACAAGTGTTTAAAGAGTGATTTTGAAGGAAAATACTCTTGTGTGAGTGTGTGCTTGTAGTTCTAAGTGAGGTAATTGGTTGGGATAAAGTAGTTCTTAATTGGGTGAGTGGAAGTATTCAATTGTAACATAGTGTGGGGGTTGTGAGTAGTGTAAAACTGTTGGCTAGTCTCGGTAGAGCTTAGTGTGAGCAAAGTGGTGACTTTGGCTCAACTATAACTAGGAAGAGAGAGTAAGAGTAATTCTCCCTTATGTACAAGTTGGTTTGCTTCACCAACAATTGAAGAAGCTACTAGTGGATTGAATTCCAAGTAGTTATATTTGGGAGTGGATGTAAGTACCAAGTTTGGTACTGAACCACTATAAAAATCTTGGTTTTGTTTCTTTATTCCTTTTACTTTAATTGTTATTTGTTCGTGTACTTGTTTTACCTTATCTTTATTATTATTATTATTATTGCAAGTTTATTTATCTTTATATTAGTTGTATTATTTTTAGGGCCAACAATCTCTCCTAGCAACTTCCACTCTTGACTACCCCACCGCTCCATATTTGGCCTCTCCTATCGAGTCTTTTAATCTCTCACCAACTTAATTCTCTCCCCAAGCATTAATGTAACATTATTTCGCATCAAGTAACATTATTTTGAGAAGGTTAATATAGTAATTTTGATTCATTAAGGGAGTTAAATATAATTTTTGAAACCTTGGGGGGCTTAGTTGTAATTTTCATAAATCTCAGGGGCAGTTTGTGAAATTGTCTATTTCAAAAAAAAAAAAAAATAGTTAGATAATCGGGGATTCCTGATGGTTGATTTAATTAGCCATGGACATTCACTTTACTTCTAATTTGATAAAATTGTAGCATTAATGTAAGGACACATAACTCATGCTGTTTAAAGCCATAAAAGAATTAAACCAACCAAAAGTAATTTCAATGTGAACAACCAAAAGAGTTCGAGAGTCTTTTTAATCAAACGAGAATTGATTCACGTATGACTAACGTTCTGACCAATGTAAATTTATAATTAAAAAAATTTAATATAAATGATTCAACAATTACTTTCTTCTGAAAAAGATGCTCAAAAGTGGGACTAAGATCCACTCCAACTAATTAGAGGATTAAATCCTCCATTACACTCCAATATACATATAATTTTTTGATTTAATAGTACAAATAGAAATCAACTTCATTCATAATACACTTGATTTTAATTGCGCTACATAATTGAAATGTTATTTAATTTGGTCATATGATTGTTCCATCAAATTCACCAACCTAAATTATTTTGCAAATTGGTATATAAAACCTTTGGAAATGAAAATGATTTTTAAGCATAATAACATACTTATTAATATGAAATTAATAGCATAAGAATTCTTCTAATGAATGCCGTCAAAAAAATCCAACCCCAAAAAGTTTAATATAAATAAGTGAATAGATAATTGGAGAGAAGGATAGCAGAGAGAACCTATCTCCAAAAAGTGTACACCCATCATTCTATTGTCAGAACAATGAGCAGAAACACATAATGCATGATAACTCAAATATTTAATTTATAGTAATTCAATCTAAAGGTTTCCAAATGCAAGAGATAACCACATTATAAAACCAAAGCAGCATAATTTAGTAGCATAGAGATGCAGGTCTCTCCCTCTCTCTCTCTCTCTCTATATATATGTATGTATATATATATATATGTGTATGTATTGTATTGTATGTATGTATGTATGTATGTATGTATGTATGTATGTATGTCAGTTTTCTTTACTTTACGGAACTAAATTATTTCTGGTAGTATAGGCTAGGTAGTACCTATAATTACCAATACATCCACTAATGCATCCACTAATGCTAGTAGCCGAAAGTTCAAAAAATCATGTTTAGTTAACTAAAGTTGCCCATTATGAGCTAACATAAAAAAAAAAAATCCAAGCCATAATTATAACTCAAAAAATCATGTTACGTTTTGTGCATTTAAGCCATCCAATGCCCTATTGAAGGCAATCATTCAGTGGGCATTTTAGATCAGAATTCATCAGGTAAACTTACATTTTCCTTCCTTTTATAATGAATTCATTTGTCTTCTAACATCAACTTCTAGCACGTAATTTTGCTATTACGTCTGGATCTCAAGTTCTCTTAGCAAACAATAGTTTGAATTAGTTATCCAATTTCCTATTATCTCAAGTTTCTAGCTTAATTCAACAGTCTTATTTGTTGAGTTTATACTTATCATTGTCAATCTTTGCTGTCCAAGCACAGGAGGATACAGTTGGAAAAGGTGCCGTCCCAGTTAGTTTTTTAATTGTGTGTTTTCATTGGAATGTGGAATGACAGATAGACACACCTATAAGTGACATTTTGCAACTGAAAATGTTAATTAAATTAATTGATTTAGACTGGAAGTTCAGGTTCCAATTAAAGGTTAAGAGCCCTCTTGGTTGCTTGAATTCTAAATAACGTTTCACCACGAAATTTCTAAATAATTTAACTTTTCATATATAGGATGTACATGTCTTATGTAATTAACCATATAATCTTAGCTAGAAACTGATCAACAAGCCCTTCAATATTCAAACACTAATCTTATTCTCTCCTTCCTATTTCTTTATGTAATAGCATATAAATAGTACTAATTTGAGCCCGGTATTTTTGCCGATAAAAGTTCACGACTATTAGAGGCATGTTTCTTTTTTTCTTTTCCACTTCTTTTTCCCTTTCTTCTTTGCTTTAATTTATTTTCTATTTTTTAGTTTAAATATTTGATTTTATTTTCCTTAATAAAATTTTAAGTAAATGTTCATTGCTAATAATTATATGATTATACGCACTATTTTGTTTATGAATATGAGTAATTCAATTAATCAACACAACATGATTTGAAATAAAAAGATTATTGAACAAATATTTAATTGAATAAATTAATATAATTTTTCGGTCGTGAGTTTGAGATATATTTCATTTTTTAGAAAAAAGAAATAGAATTATGTTGTACTTCAACAGTATCAATTTCAATAAGAAAATAAATAACATATTTTTATTTAGTATCTTTTTTCTAAGAACAAAAAGAAAAAAAAAATGCTATAAACAAAGTCAAGAACGTAACATGTAATATAAGGGTAAAATAATTCACGATGATAAAATGGAAATATTTTTAGGGTTAAAAGTCATACATATCCTGTCAAAGATACTGAAAAGCATTCCTTACGGGTACAAAGTGAGTTTATATTCAAGGGGGCCAAAGTGCAACTACCACTAAATTTCAAGGGGTCATCTATAATTGATCTTTTTTCCCTCGTGGAAATACTATATAGTTTCAAACTAATTTCAGTTCCTAATATTTTTAGCATGCTAATGTGTACCATCACGGGGTAGCATTAAGTCTTACCTTGCATGTTGGGGAAACATAAGAGAAATGCATCATTATAATTGAAGTTATGAGTTTATCTTTTTTAGAACTAAGTTAATGAAGCTCTGGCGGCTACCGGAAAAGAAGCCATGTAGCCTACGTAGGATGCCATTACAATGAATAAAAGTGGTATAAAAGAATATTAAACTAAGATTAGTCATAGGATTAGATACGACATTTTGAAAGAAACCAGCTGTAATTGCGATAGTTGAAATCGAAATTTAAATGGCATAATGATCAAACCCAAAAGCTGTGGGATTAGTCAGATATATGTCTAAAAATTTGAGACATAACAACTAATTACTTTATTTAAGATGGAGAAAAGACGGATTATTAAATCGAAGGTACAAGTTGACTTTAGGTGGTCAGATTATAGAATAGCAAATCATGTGCCATCATTTGAAGAGGTTAATTATTTGCTAATCATCCTCAACATAATTCTTTGAAGTATTATACTACGTAATTAATCAAGTAATCCAACTTCGTTTATAGTCAATGTTGCATATGGTTGTTGTTCTTTAATAACCATTCTAACAAGAAAGGAGAATGCCAGAATAGGTTGATGTATTGGGAGCAATATATGTGAAAAAACTTTGACACTTAGTGGAGAGAGTGAATTTACGACTTGAGTCAACCTTTACACGTAATTAATAATTCGAATTTAACTACATTTATCATTTGGATAAGTTAGGCATGCTTACTACGATATAATAAACTTCAGTAAACTTAAGAAGACGATTCAAAATAAATATTTGATTAAAGATATTGGAGTTTGATTAGGGAGCCAAATTGTGAGGCCTCAGATTTTACGAGAGATATTGGTACGTTCGGTTCCTCCATGCTTCTAAACTGAGTAACTGGTCACAGATAACTTTCATAACATATACATCTTTACATATTCTTTCTCTCCAAAAATAAATTTAGAGGGGATTGCTAGCAAAATTTTTACATTTTGGCACATTGGAACAGTCCAAATTATGCCTGAGCCCCTTTATCTGACATATTAGAGGGATTACAAACGCAGTTTTGGTAGTGATTCTGTTATTACAGACAATTATAGCTTGACTAATTTGAACTCATATTAAATCTTTAAAAACAAGTTCAATATAAACAACGATCTAAAAAAGTTTATTTTTTATATTATAGCATTACAAAACTCGATAAAATGGATAGAAAGCAATTTGTGTGCTTCATTACCGGACTATAGCTGTTTTTATGCAGCCACCCCATGGTCTGCTGGAAAATTAATTATTATTGACAAGGTACATTTGATTATTGAGCTCATTGTTGGCGGACTGACAGGTGATAAGCGTGAGTTTTGCAGCTATATAAGACGTGTTAATCCATTGAATTAATCATCAAGAGAAAAAATATGGCATCTCTTCTTTCAAGCTGGTCTTCCAGTCTGCAATCTTTTCCTGCAAATTACGTTGTACCTGCAGAGAAAAGGCCTGGAGAACCCGCCCCAGTAAGCAAGGACATACCAGTGATTGATCTAGGGGATGCAAATCGAGCTGATTTGGTTCAGAAAATCATGAAAGCCAGCCAAGAATTTGGTTTATTCCAGGTTTTTATCCACTTGAACATGTAGTTACGAAATGATCGATGTTTTCTTGACTGCATTAACATCTAATGAATATAATGAAACAGGTGATCAACCATGGAGTACCGGAAAAGTTGATGATTGATGCTATGAACGTGGGCAAAGAGTTCTTTTCCTTGGCTGCTGAGGAGAAAATAAAGATAAGTAGTGACGATGCAGAAAATGGATTCAAGGTCTACACCAGTTCTGGAAGATTTTGCACCCACGATTTTGCATACTGGAAGGATACTTTGGAACACCCGTGTCATCCTCTTGAAAGCTGCATCAAAACATGGCCTGATAAGCCTGCAAGATACCGGTACAGTCTAATTAACACTCTTTACAATTAGATCATCTGGCATGAAATTAGGTTCGTGTAAACTATAACACTCTTTACAATTAGATCATCTGGCAGGAAATTAGGTTCGTGTAAACTATAACACTCTTTACAATTAGATCATCTGGCATGAAATTAGGTTCGTGTAAACTACTTTTTACACTTCATGGCATTAAAGATTTATCAATTCGTTGCAGTTTCGTTTAGTTTTTCATTAGTTATTCAAGGGTAACTTGCATATTGAATTCTCATGTTTTTTCAAGAACTGATCTTTATTAGCCTTCTTATAATGAGGTTCATACAATAGTTTTAAGTTGCAGATTAAGACTTTGAATGACTGATAGGCAAAAAAAAAATAAAAAAATTAATGATACATTTAAACAACTGTCTACTCGTCAGATAAAATTAATGATACATTTAAACAATGTCTTAAATTTTTTTTGCTTTTAAGACGTAAATGACTGATAGGCAAATAGAGATCAGTGCCTCAAAGGTGCCCAACAATAAAGATTGAACTCGTGGCTTCTTTTTTTAACATTTCTGCATGGACCATAACTTTTAAATTTCCAAATTTTGGTGGGCTAGAAAAAAAAAAAGGTAACTTTTTCAATTTGCAGAGAGATTATAGGACCTTATACAGTTGAGGTGAGAAAGATGGGCAAGAGAATTTTGGAGCACATCTATGAAGGATTGGGATTTACAGAGGAAGAATTTGACAACTACAACTTACATCTGATGATCCACAACTACCCGGCATGCCCAGACCCGAGCTCGGTCTTGGGAGCAGATCGACACTGCGACGGTAAT
Organism: Mitragyna speciosa; assembly: GCA_024721245.1. Lineage (NCBI taxonomy): Eukaryota > Viridiplantae > Streptophyta > Magnoliopsida > Gentianales > Rubiaceae > Mitragyna > Mitragyna speciosa. Next base: position 10,931 of record JAMWEH010001370.1, read on the forward strand.
CTCATAACTGTACTTCAGCAAGAAGTTTATGGGCTCCAACTATTCAAGGATGGCAATTGGCTTGGCGTTGAGCCTCTTCCTAACGCGTTTGTGATCAATATATCCTTTACACTAGAGGTATATAAAGTTAAATACTTACTGCAAAAGAAATTATAGCCTATTTCTCCAACTAGATTACGCCTTTGTCATCGTTGTTTAACTGTTTGGAATTTGCAATTGCTGGTTCCGTTATTATTCACTTCAAAGAATTTTTTCTTGATACCTTTACATTTACAACGAAAGAGAAAGATCATAGACAGATACACATAAATTGCTTGCTGTATTATGGTTATTACGCGAAAGTAGACTACTCTAAGTTCACGAGGTGAACGATTTTTATGAAACGTTCTTGGTGGGAAATATGTAAATGAAAGAGATCAATTGGATAATTACTACCTCTGATTATTTAGATTTCGTTTTGCTTCATGTGTTTTTGCAGGTAATTAGTAATGGCAAGCTAAGAAGTGCTCCGCATCGAGTGATTGCGAATTCAGATTATTCCAGGATATCACTTGCGAGCTTTGTTAATTATCCATATGATAGGATTATTGAGCCTGCAAAATCAGTTGTTACTCCAACCGATCCCCCAGCATATAGGGGGTTCCAGTTCGAAGAGTTTATGGAGGTTCTTTTGAGCACGAATGCTGACACTGAAGCAACATTTGATTATTTCAAAATCAAAGGCGAAGCTACTAAATAATGCTGTCATATTGTTTCCCTTCGAAATGGCTTTGATTATTTTCTTCTTGTCACCAAATTTTTATTTTTGTTGTTAATATTTACATATTTCATGATTGTATACTTCTTGGATTTACCTGAAGTTGTAGTTTAAGCAGAATTTCATCTGCTAAAACGATTTATCAACTATATTTAAAAGATGGCTTGGCCCCCTGGCCACAAAATCATCTGCATTGTAAATTTTAAGCATTTGTTCGAGTTATTGAATTGATCTGTATGAGTTTGTTAAATTTACCTTGTCTCCTTCCTTTTTAGCTTTTTATTAGTAATTCACATAAATTAGGATAATTACTGCTTAGTTTTGCTGTACATACTGGTTAGATTAACAAAATTAAAGACTTCCGTGATAAAAAAAGAAGCTAAATGTATTTCCAGACAAACTGAGACCCTTAATTAGGTCGATTTTAGAAAGCAAATCTCCAGGTCGATCTTAGAAAGCTTCCAAAAGTTGAAAATTCTTGTGTCGGAAGGCAGCTATAATTATAACTCATGCATTTAATTTAGGTGAATTAATTAAAATAACATGAAATTGTGGGGGAGGTAACTATAATTTTAAAATTCTGAAGGGATGCTCATTCAACTATAGTTAATCCAAGTGAGGTCAGTGCTATATTCTTCAAATTCAAAAAGCTAAGTTGGTTAGTTATCCACTTTTTTTTCCCCCCATTTTAACAAATGGTAAAACATAGTCAGATTTGTCATCTCATTTATATTAGGAGGAAAATCGTAAGGTGATTATTACTTTGTTAATCCTTGAAAGTATATTAAATCATTGAAAACAGCTAGATTCTGATCATTGCATTCCTTAGCCTGTTAAACGTTTAACTTATGGACATCTCAATTTAGCCAACGATATGATCACACTTGATTTTTTTTTCCTTCTCAAAATTATAAAACCAAAATAGATAAAATAATTGGAGGCTCGAGTTCACATGAGAACTATACATAGCCAGCATTCATAGATTTAAGCTGTGGAAAAATGCTATTTGTGACGTTTGATTAATTAGAGAAGCAAGGAAATTTGTGTGTGTGTGTGTGTATGCGTGTGTGTACATATATAGGGCAAAGCAAATATTGATGACAAATGATCAAGCATTATTTAGCTAATGAGAGAATACTTGTCATGTGAGAGGATGGATTTGTGAAAACATTGGCAGATGAAAATGTGGACAATCGATATTGAGTATTTGTAATTTGTTTAGAGTCCTTTTTCTTTCCCCCTAATGTAAGTAGTAATGGAAGCCAAAACGTGTTGGTGCATCGAGGGGCTCAGTACTCACAGTTTAGGGGTTTCCATTTCCTTCAAGTTGGAGCTATGTTACTGTTTTGCTATTTTTGTGTAACTATTCAATAATTTAGTGTAACTTGTCTAGGATTATAATATAATCACTTTTTTTTCTCAAAATTACCTCGTTTTTAGTATTTTCTCTTCTCCAAAATTTATCGACTATGGCACACTATCTCAACTATTCCTTTTTGCCATGTTCAATCTTACCCATCAATTTGCTGGAAATGGAATTTGAGAGGCCCAAATTTCGCATGGAGATGGGATTGTCAATTGGGCCACGTTGGCAGAAGTTGAGCCCGACCAGCCTAAATTAGTTAGAGCTGAGCCTACGTGAAAATAGGCTGGATTGAGTTTGATTCTAGAACTTACGCTAAGAGTTGAGTTTGGATTTTGTTAAGTAAACTTGATTTAAACTAAGTAAGATATATGCATGTTTTGTTTGGGTATATATAATCTTATACGTATGTGGGATTTGTCTATGGTATACACCATATAAGGAACCAAAGGTTCATGAGAACAAAAAGGATGGACCCACATAAGTTGCTAATTTAATCTACAAATAGGCGGGCCCAAATGAGTTGTCAAAATTCTATTCATTCTTTGCAAACTTATTCTGTTCACCATAGAAGTGTTCATGTGGAAGTTGTCAAAATATATATGTGTACATATTTTGTTTTAATATAGAAGGATTTGTGTATATGTATAGTAATTCTTAAGAAACACTCAATATGTAAATACTAACTTTTTATTTTTTGTTGAAATGATGCCAATATATTATCTAATTTACATGTCATACAAGAATTTTATTACTAAAACGAATATGGTCTAATAAAAAGTTTTAATTCATTTCATTTGAACATGTATTTAATTTATATCTTTGTGTGTGTGTGTATGAGAGTGTGTGTGTGTGTGTGGGTGTATGAGAGAGAGAGAGAGAGAGAGAGAGAGAGAGAGAGAGAGAGAGAGAGAGAGAGAGAGAGAGAGCAAGTGAGAGTACGTGTTTGTACGAGAGATAAAGTACTATTATCTTTGTGCGAGAGAAGAAAAAATTACTATTATCTTTGTGCGAGAGAAGAAAAATTTTTATATGTACATATGAGTACAAGAGAAAGAAATCATATGTATATATATGAAAAATATAGTATATTGATATGCATATGTTTGTGAGTGTGTGTGTGTGTGTCAAAGAATGTGTATGTGGAAGAGACAGAGAATGTGTATTTGTTTGAAAGTGTGTGCATGTGTATAGATATGAGAGAGTGAATGAGAGTGAGAGTGAGAGTGAGAGTGAGAGTGAGAATGTGCTTGTGATTTGTATACAAATTAGGTAGTGATTAATATATTAAGTAATAAATGAATTTTGTTATCAAATATGTTGAATTTTAAAACTCATAATTCAATAATTTTTAATATCAAATTGAGTTATATATCAAACAAAATCTTAGTTACAAATCAAGTTGAGTTAACGGTCTGTTATGTGAGTTACAGAAGGGTTTTTTTTACTTTTGCCGCTGATGGTTGTTGAATGAAATAAGTTAATCTCCCAATTATTCTTATCACTCTTTTAAACTAATTAATTCACTTCTTTCTCAATCTCTCTCACTTTCTAATTTCTCTGTCCTAATTTCAATTACTAGAAATTAGTTGATAAAAATATGGATTATTAAACTTTTAAGTTATACAAAACATGTTTGAAAACATGGAAAAGAAGGGAAAATTGATCATTTTCATCTCTGAAGTTTCGCCCATTGGCCAAACTGGAGTCCCTCGTGTTGCACTTTAGCTAATATGGTCCCTAATGTTTCAGTTGTAATCAATGTACTGCAAAGTTTTACTATTGGCCAAATTTGTGTGTAATATTTAGTGTCAACCAATGTGATCCCCAAATATTTAACTGACAACCAAATTGAACATAATGTTTCATAATATTTTTAAAAAATTCTATGAAAAATATAAACAATAAATTCATAAAAGTCTTTAAAATTATAGAAAAATTCTCAAAATTTTAAAAAATAAAAGAATGAAAATTATAAAACTATCATAAAGATATAAAATAAGTGTTCTAATTGTGTGTTTTACATGGAACTTGATTTTGTTTTATGTTTTCAACTGCGTATAACTAAAATGAATTGAGAGATATTTTCAACTAATTTTGAAATATGTATTTGAACTTTTTTAATCCTAAAAAAAGTTTTTAGTCTTTTAAAAATAGTTAACTTCAAAACATAGTTTATTTTTCTTAACAAACAATTAGCTTTTAGAAAATTGAATTTTAAAATGAAGAATAGATGAGGACAAGCCCTCAACTATCATGTATAGAATTTTAAAATATTTGCTAATAATTTTACAATTTATAAATAAAGTAAAACAAAAATTTGAAACTGAATTTTAACAACTACTTATACTTTTATGTAATTTATATGATTTTTGTATGTATTTTGTATTCTTTTATGAATTTTTCTAAATTTTTTATAAAACTTTGAGGATCAATTTGGTTAAAATTGAATATTTTTAACATTATATTGCTTTTTACAGAAATATTAGGAATCAATTTGACCGATGTCAAATACTTTGGGGATTACGTTAATTTCAGCTGAAACATTGAGGACCAAACTGATCCAAAGTTAAACATTTGCCAAACTTTAGATATGAAAATGGTCATTTCCCCTGTAACACTTGCTGTCTAAGCTAATCGATTTCAAGATTTCAAAGGTTTGTCACCTCTACTTTTTCTGAAACAAAACAAGCGCAACTTAATGTTGAATCCTACAATAACCTAGAAAATGTTGAAAGTCCTCAGCCACCCAAGTCAGCTTTAAGTGGCATATCATTGATTCTTAAATTCAATTAAGATCATAAGCCAAACTACTTAACCCATCAATCACTATCCCGATTAACTCGGTCAACTTTACAAACTGATCAAACTGCTAATTAATTGATAAACAAGTCAAATCAAGACTTAACTAATAAATTAATTTACGCCATATGAATCACTTGATACAACCAATTCAAATCTTTTACTCCACCGCCAACTACTAACTAGATCATCGAGATTCCACATGCTCAAAAAAATTTCTTAATCGACAGAGGTTCAGAACGTCACTCTGACAGCTTAGTTGAAAGTACAACCTTCTCAACAGTTTGAGAATAATAATAGGAAGATGTTTGCTGTCTATCTTATATTTTTGAGTAAAAACCTGCCCAGCATGTTGAGTTTTAATATATATTTTTTTATTGATTGGGGTCCAGTAGCCGGCATTTCAAGGTGCGTTAAGGCTAATCTACAGGATATTGATGTATATGTATGTAGATGCGTGTGTATAACATATGTATCTATGTATTTATGTATGTGTCTCTATATATATATGTGTATATATATATTTATGTATTTATGTATCTACATATGTATGTACACACACATACATATGTGTGTACATATATACATATATATAGATACAAACACACATACACATACATAGCATATATACATATACATAGATACAAACACACATATGCTTACACACATATGTGTGTGTATGTGTGCACGCGAGTGTATGTTTGTGAGCGTGTGCACACACACAAACACATGCATATGTATTTATATATGTGTCTCTATATATCTATATATGCATATATATATATATGTATGTATTTATGTATCTACGTATGTATGTACACACACATACATATGTGTGTGTACATATATACATATACATAGATACAAACACAAATATGCTCACACACATATGTGTGTGTATGTGTGCACGCGAGTATATCTTTGTGCGCGTGTGCACACACACTGAGAAAAGAAGACATAAAACGAAGAAGCAGTACTATTGCTGCTATATATTATTAGGTTACAAGAACTGAAAATTTATATACAATAAGAATAGCTACGGTAGGAAATAATGGAAGAAAAGGAAACAAAATATTTACAAGAGAAAAAAAAGGAAAGAGAATAGAAATAGAATATTTACAAGATACATCAAATCAAATATACGATATGCTTTAAGACTCCCCCTCAAGTTGGAGCATGAATGTTATGAATGCCCAACTTGCTAGAAAGAAAACCAAACTGCTCTTTGCCAAGTGCTTTGGTAAAAACATCTGCAATTTGGTGCTTAGAGGGAACATGAGAAGTCTGAATGAGACCGGCTTGGAGTTTCTCACGAACAAGGTGACAATCAATTTCAATATGCTTCGTACGCTCGTGAAAAACTGGATTGGCAGCAATATGCAATGCAGCTTGGTTGTCACAAAAAAGCTGCATAGGCTGGGGATGAGAAATACCAAGATCAGTGAGTAAGTACTTCAACCACAGCAATTTTGAAGTAGTCGAAGCCATAGAGCGATACTCAGATTCAGCAGAGGATCGAGAAACAGTGGATTGTTTTTTGCTTTTCCAAGATATAAGACTATCACCAAGGAAGACACAGTACCCAGTAACTGATTTGCGTGACATAGGACAAGAAGCCCAATCAGAGTCGCAATATGCTCGTAAATGAAGAGAACTGGAGGAAGATAAGAGAATTCCTTGCCCAGGTGTAGATTTGATATACCGCAATATACGATATGCTGCTTCAAGGTGAGGCTGTCGCGGTGCATGCATAAATTGATTGAGAAGATTGACTGAAAAGGTGATTTCTGGACGAGTGATAGTGAGATAAATTAGACGGCCAACCAAGCGACGAAACTGAGAGGGGTTGGGGAGAAGCTGCCCGTCCTTCGCATTGAGCTTGAGATTTTGTTCCATAGGAAAAGCAGCAGGTCGTGCACCTAATTGACCAGCATCCGTCAAGATGTCCAGTGCATATTTCCTTTGAGACAAAAAAATGCCTTTGTGAGATCTGGCAACCTCAATGCCCAAGAAGTATTTCAAGGAACCAAGATCTTTGATGTGAAAACGGCTATGCAAGAAGGCCTTCAATCCAGCAAGAGCAGCATGATTATTCCCTATTACAATGATATTCATCAACATAAACAAGGACAAGAAGTAATTGAAGGGCCTGATTGCTGAATAAAAAGGGAAGAATCAGCTGCAGATTGTTTGAATCCGACATAATGGAGAGTAGATGAAAACTTAGCAAACCAATTGCGAGAGGCCTGCTTAAGACCATACAAGGACTTTCTAGAGGCGACAAACGACGTTCTCCTCCTGTTTAGGAAAACCGGGAGGAAGAGTCATATATACTTCTTCAGTGAAGATCTCCATGAAGAAAAGCATTATGAACATCAAGTTGATGTAAAGGCCATTTTTTAACTGCAGCAATGGCAAGTAAACAACGCACAGTAACTAATTTAGCCACAGGTGCAAAAGTTTCATGATAATCAAGGCCCTCAACTTGAGTGTATCCTTTGGCAACAAGACGAGCCTTGTAACGTTCAATGGATCCATCAGCTTGATGTTTAATCTTATACACCCATCTACAATCGATGGGCTTTTTGCCAGGAGGAATTGGTACCAAAGTCCAAGTGTTGTTCTTTTCAAGAGCGTGAATCTCAGCAGCCATGGCCTCTCGCCAATTGTGATCACAGATTGCCTCAAAAAAGGACTTAGGTTCAATTGTAGAAGAAATAGCAGCAGTGAATGCATAATGTGCTGGAGATAAAGAGTTGTATGAAAGTTGACTTTGAATTGGATACACCAGATTTGAAGTGGAAGGACAAGAGAGTGAATTAGGCAATGTAGGATTGGGTGTTGCAAATGAGCAATGATAATCTTGTAAATATGTAGGTGGCCGAGATGGTCGAGTGGAACGACGAAATGTGGAACTAGGCTGATCTGTAATAGGATGAGATGGATTAGACTGGGATGGGAAAGACAAATCAGTTTCAGATGTGTCAGGTAAAGGTAAAGGTAGAACCATGAATGGATTAGACTCGGAGCTAGATGAGTCCTTGAAAGGAAATTTGTCTTCAAAGAACTTAACATCCCGACTAGTAAAAATTTTTTGCTGATTAAGATCATATATTTTATAACCACGTTGACCAAAAGGATAGCCAAGAAAGACTCCTTTAATAGCACGGGGAAGAGAATTTGTGTTGTTTGGGAGACAAATTTTTAGCATAACACAAGCAACCAAACACACGAAGATGGTTGTATTGGGGTTTGGACTTAAGAAGTGTCTCATGAGGGGTTTTCCCAGCTAGAAGAGAGGTTGGGAGACGATTGATAAGATAAGCAGCAGTTAGAACAGCTTCACCCCAAAATTTAATAGGCAAATTGGCTTGAAAAAGTAATGCTCGTGCAACCTCCAAAAGGTGGCGATGTTTGCGTTCAACAACTCCATTTTGTTGTGGAGTGTGAACACAACTTCGTTGGTGCAAAATGCCATTACTATCAAAAAAAGATTTCAGTGAAAGAAATTCTAAGCCATTATCACTACGCACTTGCTGAACGGCTAATTGAAATTGAGTTTTCACCATAGAGATGTAATTCTTAAGGAGAGTTTGTGTCTCGAATTTGTGTCTCATTAAGTACACCCAAGTACAACGAGAAAAATCATCAACTATGGTTAAAAAATAATGAGCACCCGATGTAGAAGGCAAGGAAAAATCACCCCAAATATCACAATGAATTAAAGAAAAAGGCTCATTACACCGATTGTTTTCATGTGGAAAAGGTAATCGACTTTGTTTAGCAAGTGGACATATTCCACAATGAGAACTTAAACTAGAAACATGAGGATTATTCTTGGCAAGTATTGAAAGGCGTGAATCTAATGGGTGCCCTAAGCGTTGGTGCCATATGGTAGATGATGTGAATGATTGAGTGGCCAAAGCTTTGGAGTCTGATATGGGATGAAAATAGTATAGTCCTCCATGTTCTTTACCCAAACCAATCATCTTCTTCGTGACTAGGTCCTGAAAGACACAGAAATCAGGAAAAAAGAGGACTACACAATTCAAGGATTTGGTCACTTTACTGACAGAAAGAAGATTAAAAGTAAAAGTCGGGACAGATAAAACATTATCAATCTGCAAATTTGGAGATAATGAAATCCTTCCTATGTGAGTAACTTGAGCTGAGTTACCGTTTGGAAGTTTCACAGGTTGTTTGTCTTTAACAGGAGACATTTCAGTTAGAAATTGGGAAGAAAAGGTAATATGATCTGATGCTCCACTATCTATTACCCAAGAAGATGACAAATAGGAAGAACAACAGATAGACGTACTTGTTGCGTTGATAGTAGGACTGGAGTTTCCTAGATTAAGAATAGATAAGAGCTGCTCACATTGTTCCTTGGTTAGTTGCGACAAGGTTGGAAAGTCTTTAAGAATCCTACTTGCATTAGGATGAGAAACATCACTGGAAGATGTAGCAACATTTGCCTGATTGGACAGATGAGTTTGAGACTTGTGAACCATAGATGTTTTGTCCTTCTTGGTGGTGTTATCTGACTTATGTACAGTAGCACCTAGCATCATGATTAGGGGGGAAACCATGTAGCTTATAACACTTAGCACGTGTATGCCCAGATCGTTCACAATAGTCACAAAAAAACCGTTGACGATTTTGATCACGTTTTCGATCACGCAAGCCATCATTCTTTGGTACAGCAAGGGCAGCAATATCAAGTTGGGAAGGAGTAGTATGTAGTTCCCTTTGTTTCTCTTCTTGTAAAAGAAGAGCATATGCTTTATTAATTGATGGAAAGGGATCCATGGCAAGTATTTGACTTCGAATGGATGAATAACTAT
>JAMWEH010002124.1:0-14265 GCA_024721245.1 Mitragyna speciosa
TGTGTAAATTTTAATTTTACCCCTTTGATTAGTTGAATTTCCAAGTTTACCCTTGTGACCCTTAGAGTTTATAATTTTTCTTTTAGCCCCCTTAGTGTAATAGTATTTACATTTTTTAGAATTTTATATTATATGACTTCTTTAAATAGTGTTACCATTAACGTATTTGCTCTTGTTCTTAGCATTTTGTACTGGGTCTTCGAGAGGTACCCCTACTCCTTGTTAATCTCTCTTTATGTGCTTTAATGTGCCTTTATGTGATTTTTATGCATGTTTCTGCATATATTTCTTATTTTACATGCTTTTTGTGTATTTATTTATTTTATGTTATTTAATTTCAAATTTTATTATTTCGGCAAAAATATAATGCTTTGTATTTAGCTAGTCTATGTAATAGTTAGATTATTCTTTTCATACTTTTTCAAAATTTTGTATTTTAGATAGCAAGTGTAATAGATAGGTCGTTTTTATTTTTTCTCCCCTCCTGGAAATTGTAGTAAATTCCCCCGATGTAATAGTTAGGGTTATGTTCTTTTGTGTGCTTGCGTGTTTATTTGTTTTACAGCTTTCCTTAAGATTTTGCATCTAGAATATTATGTTCACGTGTTATGTGCTTCTACTTGACTTTATATGTCTTTATATATTTAATTTACTTTTTTAATTCATGCTTTACTATTTAATTCATGTTTTATGTTATTCCATTACCACACTAGTCCAATGCTAGTTGGGGCTTTATCATTTCCCTGCTAGTCTAATGCTAGTGGGATCTCTAGAAAGGGCTAGTCCAACGCTAGACCTTTAGGGCATTTTAGTATTAGGTGCACTCGTGTGCATTTTACATCATTTCACATCCCACTTTACACACTTTTAGTTTTCCTTCCATTTTTGCATGATTTTTATTATTATTACTATATTTATTTATTTATTTTTACACATCTTCAAATGCATGACATCTAGGTTGCATCTCACTTAGAATTTAGGTCATTTTGTCTGGCCTGACTAGAAATAGTCGCATACTCATGTGGGAAACGGTGGCGTACATGCTGTTCCCCTTTCCGTGAGTAGAAACATTCAGTCACAAGATATTAGTCCCCCGTACCCGTCATGTTGCATACCCTCTTTCTTTCTTCACTTACTATATATTATTATTATTTTCTTTTCTTTTTACATCGCATTTTGCATAGACACTCGTGACTCCCTCGAGGTCTCGATTCGGGTTTCACAATTAATGCGATAATCTCGACCAAGCCTCGATGGAACATTTCGACCCTCTCGATACCCACATTTAGACTTTAGGATTTGCATTCATTTAGATACATCCGAATGCGATAGAACTTAGGGTTAATTTAGAAAGTTTTGATTAAACCTCACAACTAGCCTTAGCTAGGTGGAAAGGGTGCCTTAGGCGTGAGCTTTTGCCTTCCCTTTCTTCAAATGTGACTCCTGGACCTTTTTCTCTCGTTTTTTGTAGACCGGAGTCGAAAAAGGGTTTTCAAACATTTTTCTAAAATTTTTATTTTTATTTTGTTAAACAATTTTTTCAGATGACTTGGTACACCCTAACTCGATACCAAGTGGCGACTCTATTTTTTTTAAATAAAACTCTTTTTCAAAATTAGTTGGCCAAACTATCGTATTTTTAGTCCTGGCCTTCTTCTGTCTTCCAAAATATCATTTTGTTTAAAAATACACTTTTTCACTAAAAACTCGATTTTATCACACACGCACAGTTTTTTCCAAAGCTTTTTCTTTTCGAAAAGGGTCATCGAACTAGACCGCCTTTTCGGGCATGACAGTTAATGACACCACTGTGCTAGTCATTTTGGGACGCAACAAATTGTTCACGAAAAAAAATTAAAAAATTTAGGAAATGCCTAAAAAGCCTAAAAATGAATTTTGGACCCAAAACGGGTGAAAATGGTATTCGCTTGGCAAAATAACTATTTTGTCCCTGTGCCGATGAAATATAGAAAAAAATTACTAGTTAAACCGAAAAAATCACAAAATTTCATAAACATGTATAACAATACAGAAATGTACATTTAAAACCTCAAAACTAATGAAAAATATTTACAGCTAAAAATTACTGTTTTGCCCCCCCTCCCCCGAACTTCTTGATTTTGCCCCTTTTTCTAAAAAATCAGAATTTGACCCCAAAAGTAAAAAAAAACACCCCCTAATGTCAGAGAAATAAATGGTGTGTCAAAATTTAGTGTCTACATCATGTGTTCCTAAGATTTCATCATGAGAATAGTTAAAATCTTGTCATTTCGTAGAGAGATGTAGTTTTGACACTTATGGAATTGGATTCAGTAAACTTAACAAGTCATTAATGCATGATTCATTAGTGAACTCTATATTCAAGGATTCTTTACATTTAATTCTACAAAAGTTCTTAATCATTTACCTATTCTATTGAAGGGACCCCATATCACTCTTTCATTTATTAATGTTTAGATAATAAATGTTAATTATAAAAACCTTAGTAGTTGCAACATATTTAATTTCTTGTGGGATTCGACACCTAATACTCCAAGTACTACAATAGACTCGTGCACTTTCGGTATAGTTGGGGATTAGGGTTTTACTACATGATTTGTGTGTATTTGTTTATATTTGCTATACCTAATCTACACCACATCATTACTCATCTTCCCACGGCAGGTAAGGGTCGCGGCCATGTTTATTTCCACAACAGGTATCCGCGGACGGATAGACCTGCGGATACTCATTTTTTCTCTATTTTTGGGTAAAATTCTCTTATCTTCATTTCTCCTTTTGACACCAGCTTCTACCATCATCAAGCCAATACCAAATATTCATCAATGCTCTTATGAATGACCTCAAATGATGATGAAATGTTCAATATTCTACAAAAGTATGAGAATAGTATAAGTATCAATTCAATTAATAACAACTCAAAAGTAAAGAAAAAGTCACTCTAACCAAGCCTAATTCACCTAAAATCACAACTAAAACACTACTTAGCTTCTCTAAAATACTGCTCTACCTAAGCACTTATTAGTATGCTTGAAGAACACCACCCCATAGGATCAAAGTGGTATATTGATAGTGGATGTTCTAGGCACATGATAGGAGATGCTTCATTGCTCATCAACCTCAAGACAAAAAGTAGTGGCAAAATCACATTTGGTGATGACAAGAAGGCCAAGTCAATTAGCATTCGTGATGTTGGTAAAGATGGTGATACTTACATTCAAAATGTACTTTTAGTTGATAATTTAAGCTATGACTTGCTTAGTGTTAGTCAATTATGTGATAGAAATTTGTACGTGTTATTTAAGAAGCATGAATGTTTGATTCTTGATATAAATTTCAATGTTGTGTTCGAAGGTCAAAGGCATAATGATATTTATGTTGTGCAATTAGAAAGGTTAGATCATAACAAGGTTAAATATCTTACCGTTACTAATGATGATCCTTGATTGTGGCATAGAAGGCTTTGTCATTTCGATATAGACTTGTTAAATGAACTTGCTAGGAAACAACTTCTTAGAGGTTTGCCCAAAATCAAATTTGAAAAGGACAAAGTTTGTGATGCATGTCAATTTGGCAAACAAACAAAAAGTTTATTTCAAACCCAAAAATTGTGTTTCTACATCTAGACCATTGGAATTATTGCATTTAGATTTATTTGGTCCTACTCAAGTTGTTAGTTTAGGAGAAAAGAAGTATGCATTTGTTATTGCTGATGATTATTCTAGATTTACTTGGGTATTGTTCTTAGCTCATAAGGATGATGAATTTAAAAATTTTGTCTCTCTGTTTGCTAAAGTGCAAAATTTGTTAAATATGCATATTGTTAAGATTAGGAATGATAATGGTATCGAATTTAGATATTGTGATTTTCTCGCTTTTTGTGATCAAAATGGTATATCTCATGAGTTCTCCACCACTAGAGTACCTCAACAAAATGGAGTAGTGGAAAGAAAAAATAGAACACTTCAAGAGGCTGCTAGGACTATGATTAGTGAGTGCGATCTTCCTAAGTATTTTTGGGCCGACGCCGTCAATACTATTTGCTATATTATGAATCGTGTGCTTCTTAGACCCGTCTTAAACAAAACTTCTTATGAGCTTTTTTATGGAAAGAATTCTATAGTAGACTATTTTAAGGCTTTTGGTTGTAGATGCTTTATTTTGAACATCAAGGAGCACTTAGGCAAGTTTGACAAGAAAATCAATGAAGGCATTTTCCTATGATGTTCAAATGATAAGAGTGCCTATAGAGTGTACAATAAGAGAACCCTTACCATAGAGAAAGCCATACATGTTACATTTGATGAATCACATGATGTTGTTACTAATAATTCTTGTGAAGATGATGACATACGTGGGCAACAAGGACTTCAGAAGTTGAAGATCGATGATGATCAAGGCACATCAAATAAAGATGACTCCTCACCAAAAGATGAAGGAAAGGATCATGATGATAATGAATCCCAAAGGAGCTACCAAAAGCTTGAAAATATGCTCAATCATCCCAAAGATCTTATTATAGGTGATCTATTCAAAAGGGTAGAAACTCGTTCCTCTCTTAGACCTTTAGTTGACAAGTCATTTGTTTACTCGTGTGATACCCAAGATCTTAGGAAGGACATTTTGGTTATTTGGCATTTGGTGGAAGATGTAATTTCTAAAACCATAAAGGACTCAATTGCAATTGGGGGAAAATTGGTAACATAAAAGGCTTAGGGATTCATTTTCTTTCTCTTCTTCTTCTTCTTCTTCTTCATCTCTCTCTACCTCCCTAAAACTCTCTTCTTCTAATCTTTTTCTTTTCTTCTTTAATCAAGAGAAGATCTTGTCACTTGAAGAGCAACCAAAGAGGAAGAACTTAAAAGGGCTCTCCCCAACCTCTATTACTAAAGGTAATTCTTCAAATCTCATCCTACTTTTTGGGTCTCTACTTTATGGTAGTATTAGAGTAATTATTGTGTGATTAGTGAAGAAATGGATAGATTGGGATGTAATGATTATGGGTTATGTTTTTATGTGGGATTATGCTCAAGAATGGAAGTGGGTCTCTTCATAGGTTTTCCTTAGTTAAGATGCCATTAAGAACTATAGTTCGATGATTTGGTGGGTTTAAGATTTATTAAGACCATATTCAGTATGGGTTACATTTATATAAATTTTTTATGCTTGGAATGGTTATGAGTTTTCCAATTTATATGAGAATTCATTGGGTAATTGAAGCTTATTTGTTGGGTTGTGTATAATATGTGCGTTTGGGTTTTAATGGTGTTTTCTAAGCTACCTTGTCAAGAGACTTGGAGCTGTTTATGCCATTGTGACTATGGGTTATGATAATGGTGGTGATTATGTTTAAGATGAGTGTGGGTTGTGCTAATTGTGTGGGTTAATGGGTGCTTGAGTTTTATGGTTGGATGATGATCTATGATGTATGTGAAGTATAAATTGTGGTTTTCAACCTATCTTTGCTATGTTTGAACTAGATTAAGTGCTTAGTATGTGATTGGGGAAGTTTGGAAGGTTGCATGTTGGAATGCGTGTTGCAGACTCATGAGAACCAGTTTTCTGGTGCGAGTTGCAGCTAGTCATAGCTAGAATGGCCGTTCTCTGGTGCGAGCTGCAGGTGGAACCGCAATTGGCTCAAGTTTGTCCTTTTCTTATTCTTTTTGTTCTGTTTTGTGTCTAGAGTCTAGTGTCAAGTTTTGTTAAGATTTATTAGTAGTGTAGACTTATGATTGAGAGTTTAATTATGTGATTTAGGTGAAGATGATGATTGTTCCTTCTTGGACTAATTGAATTAGCGTGGACTGAGGTAAGCGGTACATGTATCGTTTATACTTTTGAAAATGTATTTGTTACAATGATGTTTTGTAAACTATTTTGCATATATTAAAGTGGCATAAGTATGAATGTGTTAATGATTTGCCATGTATATATAAGTGTGGTCAAATATGAATGAATAAATGTTTTGTGATTGAGGTCTTGTGTAAAGTAATTTGAGGTCTTGTGTCAAGTAATTATTGAGGGGAATGGTTTCTTAAATTTGGTGGAGGTGATATGACCTTTGAACTGCACTAACTGGGTGATAGTTAGTAAATTGTTTTGAACCGGACCAACTGAGTGAAAGTTGGCATTAAACTGTATTAACCGGGTCGTAGTTAACAACTAGATATTCAGGGTCAATGCATTTTATTACTTTGGTTCTTTCTTTATTATCTATATAAAATGTTATGTGGGCCACATTTATTTATATGTATTACGATTGAAATGGTTATTATTTGAATTATATCATGTATATGAATATGTAACATGCTCAGGCCAATAGAGTGATACATGTACTACTTACTGGGCAAAGTTTTCACTCACCCTATTGTTTTATTCGTAGAGAAGGATGACCTTGGAAAGAAGGATTGGATTTAGCCTTGGAGCTATGATTAAGTTGGTGACGGCTTGGTTATTGGTAGAAGTATAGGTATTGCTTAGTATATGTTAAAGTATGCTTTGAAACTCTAGTTTTGTAATTAAAGTTTCAATTGTATTTTGGTTTTGTGGAAAAATTGTAATGGATGGTTATTTCTATATGTGATAGTTGGGATGAATTATTTAGATGCTTTGACCATTTGAGCCTTGTGCCTTAGCGTAGTCTAGGCACAGTGGTGTTATGTCCTAGGGTACGGAGTGTGACACCTCGTGTGATTCACCACCTAATACTCTAAATACTACAATTGATCTGTATACTTGCGATACAATAGGAGATTAGGTTTTTATTACTTGATTGGTGTTCGTTTGCTTAAATTTCTATACCTAATCCAAACTCTCGGCATTTTTATTAACAAATGTCAATTTTCGCGTCAAAATACAACTTCAATTGTTATGTACATATAAGTTGAACATGTCCCTTTTGAAAAAAATTATGCAAAAGCACAAGTTATACTTCTTTGCTTATCTTGAACACTTGCTTATGAAATCTTGTAAGGCAAAGGAATTTTGTTAAACTAGCTTGAATTGTGATATAATTACTCACCCTTTACTTGACATTATGAGTATTGAAAGCATGACAAAGAATTGCATCATATCTATTTACTTGGTTTTGTGGAGTTACATATAATTACAATGCATTTGTTACTTCAATACTTGAATCATTATTTGATCTCACATTTTCTAATTGCTTATGGACAAGCAATGATCCAAGTGTAGGGGAGTTTGACAAGTCATAAAATTACACATTTTACCATATGATTTAATATACGTTTTTAGTATGATTTTAGTAATTTTCATATGAAATTGTCTCAATTTGATAATTGTTCATCAAACTAAGATTCTTCTAGAAATTAGGGTTTTTCACCCGGATATTAGGATTTTTTGATAGAATTAGTATTTTGAGCAAAACATAAGTTTATTTGATTTTGTAGGTAAATGAAGACTAAATACAATTTGGATCAATTGAAGCATATACATTATCGATTTGAAGATGATTCAAGATTGTATCACAACATCACATATTTGGAAGTGCTCAACATTCCGAGAAATTTTCTTCATCAAATCTACCAAGAAAACTATAGATCAACATTAGAAAAAAGTCTCAAGAGTATCAAAGGAATAACCAACAAAAGAGTGTCGCGCCCCATTTTTCGAAAAATGGAAAAAGATATTATTTATTTATTAGTGTGGAGAAAAGTGTAGGTTTTTGTAAAAATGATTTTCTTAGAAAATGCTTTATTTTTTTGGAAAAAAGAAAAGGTAGTTTGACAAAAATGTGATTTTTAGAAAATGCTTTATTTTGAAAACAAAAAGAAAAGGGCCTAAAATGGGACTTAAAAAATGCGACGGTTTTGGGCCTAAAATAGAGTCTTAAAAGGGTTTTATAAAAAACAAGAGTCGCTACTTGGTATTGGGTTTTGGTGTACCAAGTCGCCAAAAAACGTTTTAAAAGGTAAGAAAAATCAAGAATGATTTCTTTGGAAAACATTTTTGAGAAAAATGTAAGAAAACGGGAAAACCCTTTTAGACAACTCCAGGTCTTTGAAAACAAAAGAAAAAGGTTCAGGAGTCACAGTTGAAGAAAGTGAAGGCAAAGGCTCACGCCTAAGGCACCCTTTCAACCTAGCCGAAACTAGTTGTGAGGTTTAGTCAAAATTTTCCTAGTATAACTCTAAGTTTTATCATATTTGGATGTAACTATATGAATGCAAATCTAGTCCTAAAAATAGATATCGTTATGGGACAAAATGTTCCATTGAGGTTTGGTCGAGATTATCGCATTAATTGCAAAACCCGAATCTAGACCTCGATGGAGTCACGAGTGTAGATGCAAAAATGAAATGCAAAAATGAAAAATAAAATACAAATATAGATATAAGAAAAGGGAACGCAACATAACAGGTACGGGACATTAATAAACTCGTGACTGATATATTTTTTTTTCCTACTCACGGATGGGAAAACGGCCTATCAATCCACCGCTTCCCACGTAAGTAGACGACTATTTCTAGTCGAAATCACACAAATGACCTAAAATTCTATGTGAAATGTAACCTAAATGTCAAGCACTGAATATATGTAAAAATAGATAATAAGAATAATAATACATAAAAATTATGCAAAAATGAAAAAAAAAAGCCTTAAAAAGAGAAAATGTGTGTGAATGATATAAAATGTATACAAGAAGTGATTTAACACTAAAATGATCTAAGGGTTTAGCGTTGGACTTAGCCCATTTTCTAGAAATTCCTCGCTAGCGTTGGACTAGCAAAGAAACCGGAATTGACCACAACTAGCGTTGAACTAGTGTGGCAATGATATACCTATATCATAATAAAGCAAGTAAATAAATAAATAAAAACATAAATTAAAGCAATAATCCCACATAAGCAAATAATAGCACATAGGAGCACATAGCACATAAGCATGATATTCTAGATGCAAAGCCCTAGGGAAAGCGAGTAAAACGCGTAAGCACATAGCACACATAGCACGCAAAAACCCTGACTATTACACTGGGAAAGACTAATTACAATCTAAAAATGGAAAAAGATAAGAGATGACTTATATAACCTATCTATTACATTTTCTATCTAAAATACATAAGCTTTTGTTAAATAGATGAAAATATAAACTATCTATTACATTAACTATCTAAATACAAAATTTTTGCTAAATAGAATATCACCTATCTATTACATTTCTTTGAATAATAAAAATTAAATTCAAATAAATAACACAACATAAATAAATAAATGCTCACACATGAATAAAAATAATAAACACAAAGAGATACATAAAAAAAAACACATAGGAAACACATAGGAGCACGTAGGAGCACATAAAGAGACATTGAAAGGGTAATAGAAGTACCTCCCATTAGCAAACTTGGTACAAATGCTAACAACATGAACAAACATATTAAGGTACCACTATTTAAATAAATAAACCATTAATTAAGTGATTTAATGTTGATCACTATAGCCATGCCACAAAGTTCAAAAAATTCTAGCAACAATAAACAAGAATTAAAATAATAATAATAATAATAATTGAACATTTAGGAAGAAAATGATGATTATTTAATTAATTAAAAAATAATAATAATAAATAAATAATAAATAATAAATAAAAATAAGTGAATAATAAAAAATACAATAATACCTACTTAAGCTTATAGCACACAAAATAAAAATAAAATAAAATAAAAAGCAAAATAACTAAAAGAGAAGGAAAGAAACTAATTTGAGCATTAATTAGATAAAAATACCAAATCTTAGGACATTAATTGAAAATTTAATGAAATAAAAAAATGAAAAGAAATAATTAAAAGTCTTAAGAACTTAATTAATTTAATTTTTTATTTTTTATTTTATTGTATTAATTTTTTTTTTACAAATAATAAAATTTTCCAAAAGTTTTTTTTTGGGTTAAAAATGAAATTTTCAACAACATTCTATAGCAAAAATGTAATGTACAACAAACTAAAGGGTAAAATTACAATTTCAAACAATTCTTAAGGTAATAATATAATTTACAACAAGTTTAAAGGCTAACATGGAATTTTCCAGCAAGCATAGTGACAAAAAATTAAAATTTCCAGCAAGTTTAAAAGCCAAATATGTAAATTGCAGCAAGCCAATGGGACAATACATAATTTACAGCAACATTTAAAGGCAAAGAATGCAATTTCAGCAAGCTTGGTGGGGTAAAAATCAAATTTTCAGCAAGTTTAAAACAACATATGTAAATTATAGCAAGCCAATGGGAAGAGATATAATTTCCAGCCATATTTAAAGGCCAAAATATAATTTCCAGCAATTAGGGAGGGTCAAAAATCAAATTTTCAGCAACATTTGAGGATCAAAATGAAATTCCAGCAAACTTAACAACTAAATCGGAATTTCCAGCAATACTCAAGGGTAAAAATGAACTTTACAGCAACAATAAACCCCAATTTGTAAATTCAACAAGTATTAAGCACCAAATTGTAATTTTCAGCAACATTCAAGAGTAAAAAATGCAATAACTAGCTATTTGGGGGGCAAAAATATAAATTCCAGCAACATTTGAGGATAATAATGTAATTCCAGCAAAGCATAATGGCAAAAATAAAATTTCAGCAAGGTTGGGGGACAAGAATGCAATTTTCTGCAACATGATGGACCAAATTTATAATTTCCAGCAACATTCAAGGTCTAAAATTGCAAGTTCTAGCTGCTTGAGGAGTAAATTTGCAATTTCCAGAAATATTGGAGGATAAAAATGTAATTTTAGAAAAGTTTAGGGGTAAAAATGTAATTTTATAAAAATATAGGGGTCAAATGTAATTATAGAAAAATATAGGGGTCAAAATAAAATTTTAAAAAATATAGGGGTCAAAATTATAATTATATAAAAGTCGGGGGACCAAAATGCAATTAATTAGGACCTAATTGAAAAGAAAATGAAATTATGGGAGTCAATCTACAAAAAACAAAAACTTAAATGCGAAAATCATAAATGCTTAGGGCCACAATAACATTAATAAAAGTCTAATGACTACAAAATAAATCCACATTATTAATTAAAATTAAATTAGAAAACAAAATAAACAAAACGACGTAGTTTTGAGTGAAATTACATCAAAACGACGTAGTTTCACTAAAACTCTCTTTTCTCTTTCTTTTTTTTTTTCCTTCTTCTTCCTACATGGCCGGCCATGAAAACCGGAAACTCGCAGGAAAAAAATTCCGGTGGTTCAATCGGACCCAAATTCACACCCCCCCATTCTATTTTTCACATAGAATCCATTTCCGGCCTTGGTTTTGCCAAAAAGTGGCTAGAAATAGGCCAGAATAGTCTTGGATAGCTTGGTTTCTTTCTGTTCACCACCACCCCCTAAAACTCAATAAAATGCCATTAGGAAAAATTTCTTTTAAGGGCGGTGGAAGTTTAATAATTAATAAAGAGAACGAAACTTTTACATAAATCTTATAAAGGGCATTATTATTAAAAGCATATGATTCCATGTATAAAAATATAATATTATTATTAAATAATATAATTAGGGTTATTTACATAAATATTAGCATTTTTAATAAAAAAATCGGCATTATAATTTGTCATATCAAAGTAGTAAAATCAAAATTTTCTAAATTTTTTATTCAAAAAGTTCAAGTACAAAACTATGAAGGGGACAATTTTGAAAGTGAACTTTTTACTGTTAATTCTAACTAAAATTAAAATAAACAATTTTGTGAAAATTTATAAATATTAGAGTTTTTAATCAAAAAGAAAAAATGAAGATTGACATTTTTATTCATCATCTCAAAGCAGAAAAATTAATTTCTTCTAAATTTTGATCTAAAGTATCTGAAGCAAAAATTATGAAGTTTTTGAAAATGGACTTTTCTTTATTGGCCAATTGCAGCCAAAATCAAAATGAAATTAATTTTTTTAAAAAATTTATAAATATTAGAGTTTTTAATAAAAATAAAAATATATTGGCATTTTTATTCATCTTCTCGTAAGTTATAAAATCTATTTCTTCCTAATTTTAGTGCAAAAGTTTAGGTACAAAATTATGAAGGTTGTAATTTTATTAGGTAAATCTTTTTTTAATGATTAATTCCTATCAAAATGAAATGAAATCGATTTTCTAAAATTGACTGAAGTAGAATTTATGAAAAATCTATTTCTCTACCTTGGAAATATAAATAAACTAGCATTCTATTTTAATATTAACAAAAAAATTCTTAGATTCAGGTATTTGTTAGTAATGTCCTTTATAGAAATTATGTAAAAGTTTCGTCCTCTTTATTTATTACAAAACTTCCACCGCCCTTATAAGAAATTTTCTCTAAAAATTATGTAGAAAAACTCCTAATGACTGGTACAACATGAATATGGCTGAAGAAACAACATGAAAACGTAAAAGAAGTGATATATTTGAAGACCCATTTCTTTGTTCTTTTTGGCATTTTTACAAACACCTAGTGAGCATAAGAAAAAATTATGTTTTTTGCTTCGGTTGGCTTGTGTTTTAAACCCAAAAATTTTGCAGACCATAACCAACACTTCACTCAATCCACATTCATTCAACATTGACCAAAAAAGCTCAAAGTATTGCATACTAAGAACATAAGATACATAAGATACATAAATAAGATAAAAAGAGGGAAATGTAGAGAGAATCTTACCTTCTTAGGTGATATTTGCTCCCTGAAATGGAAGGATGAACTTGCAAAGCTTTCCCTTGCTCCTTATGTGTGCGTTGTGTGTGTTTTGATGGTGTGACAATGGAATGAAAGTGAGTGTGTGCAAAGGTGTGAGAGATTGAAAGAGTGGTGTGAGGGTGTGGTGTGTTTGTGATGTGTGTGAATGTGGTGTGTGAAAAAATGCAGGGAGAAAATGCAAGAGTGAGGAGTGTAGGTGTGTGTTTGTGATGATGGAGAGTTGGTGAAGAAGGAAAGAAATCAACCCAAAATCCTCTCAAATCTGGTTTTTGCAAGGGGATTTGATGTTTTTTTTTTTTTTCTGCTGCTGCACTGAGTGTTTGTTTCTTTTTTTTTTTGGAAAAATCTAAATAAATAGTAAATAGTGTTGAAAAATTATGAAATTTTTCTAAAAAATCTATAAATTCATAAAATGCATGTATAAAAATTTTGATGCGAAAATTCTAATAATAAGAACATATTTGAATATGTGCCATATGTGACAAAAAATGATGAAAAAAAAACAAAAATACTAAATGGCCATTAAAAGTCACAACATTTTTACACAAAATACATTATCACAGAAAAATATGTATACTAAAATTTTCACTCAGAAATTTTAATATTAATGCATTCTTGGGAAATGTGCCCTTACTGGGCAAAAGAAGAAAAATTAAATAAATACCAAATGTCCTCTAAAAATCATGAAATTTTTACTAGAAAATTTATGAATATACAAAATGCATATATAAAATTTTTCACTTGAAAATTCTCATAAAAAGAGTGCATTGGAAATGTGCCATTAAGTTAAAAAATATTAAAATTTTAAATAAATAATAAATGACTCCCAAAAATCATTAAAATTAGAAATAATAATAAAAACAGTAAAATTATGTATTTAGGAAATAAAATAAAATAAAATAAAATAAAATAATATTTAATGTGGTGAAATTACCATTTTGCCCCTGATACAACTAATTAGACATAATTTACACAAAAGTTGCAATTAGCCCCCAAAAAATAAAAAGTATCCCCAAATGTAGTAAAATATATATTTTTTTATAAAGGATGTGTCAAAATTTGGTGTCTACAAAGAGGAAGGTCAAAAAAGTAATGAAAGAACAAGAATTGGAAAAAACTACGGTTGATCAAAAATGGTATATTTTAGTATTTTGGCGATAATTTAAGCTACAAAATTGGGGTTGAGCTAATTCTTGATGAATTTTAAACCTAACAGGATAATCTAAAATTCTTATGAAGATATCAAAATCTAGTTCTCATGTTTTTATAGCCAAAACTCCAAATTACTGAAGTACATTTGTGCTATGAAGCTCTTCCGACCATATATCAGTATTTTGGCCATATCTTAGCATCCATACCTCCAAATGATTTTAATCTCATAGAGTTGTAAACTCAACTCAAATAGCTACAACTTTCATGTTTTAAGTAAAAGCTGATTCATCTATCTTATGGGTGCAATCTGTAGATCCTATCCAGAAAGTGACATTTCAACTGCTCTCAACTTGCAACTTGTTCACACTCATTTAACAGCTATATTCAACACCCAGCTCCATTTTTGTCTGCCCTCGAA
>JAMWEH010000668.1:0-27087 GCA_024721245.1 Mitragyna speciosa
CAAACTCCAGTTATTTTATTGCTTGGTTTACAGTCGGTGATAATTGAAAAGATAAAAAGCATCACGCCAACAGAAAATTAATATGGCTCAGGGACATGGACCCCCTAGGTAGGTTTGCTGAGTCGGCATAAATGGAGGATCTTAGTGACGTACCCACGAGATTACAAATAATTGAGGAACCGATCTGATCTAATATATTGCTGCCACTCAACAATGTTTCCTGCACAGGGCAAATGGGAACCCAGATAGAATACGGTTTCGGCACCTGTTCTATTCTCCACCAACACAACAGGCATGTCAATTTCAATCCTAGTCATGGTCAGACTGCTACTGTGCTTGCCTTACAAAAGTACATGGTACATTGGACCTCCTCGCAGGTCCGATTTAGGGAGGGGTTAGTCGTCAAAGAAAAAAAAAAAAAAATTCTACCAACTCAAAAGTTAAAAAAAGAGTATTTGTTCTCTCAAAAAAACAAAGACTATTTGCTCGATATGATCTTTATCAAGCATTCGGTATTCATATCATACAAGTACTTCATCACATGAGAAAGTCAAAGGTAAAAGAACAAAAAGAAAAGAAAACGTTCAAACATTCCCTCCTACGGTCACTACCGGCAAGGCTAAAAAGCAATATCCGGTGACTCCCATAACCTCAAATCTCTGCCCTTGAAAGGAAGCTAAAACAAACCAACACACGAAAACCAAATGCTAGCTAGCAAGATGTAGCTGCTAACTTAAGCTAATCAAGCTAATTCTTCACATCTATTTCTAAACCTCGATCAAAACCATATGATTGATCAAGATTGTTACAATTTCCTTAGGACAGTACCAACTATTTACAGGGGGTCAATTTGGGTGACCACAATTGGGCTTCGCACCACATGCTTTCCATCCACCCAAGAAAGTGACCCGAAAACAGCACCCGAATTGCCAAGTACCAGATTCTTACTGTCCACCGTTACGGTCACAAAATAACTCATTTTCCTCGCCCTCTCCGTAAAAACAAGTTTTGAGGGCTTCACACTAATTGCCACCCCCTTTGGTGCCTCAACCTTCGAGTGTGTAAACCGCATTTGCTTCGCCCACGTTTGTGACTGTCCTAAAAAATGTCTTGCTCGAAATCCCAGTTGATGCACTCGAAAACAATGCAGCAATTGAGGGATAGTTCAGGTTCTCAGGCAACGGCTTCCTCATCGGGCAATTCACCGCGGATCTTGTGATTACCTGAATTGTCTTAGGACCATACTCAATCGAACATAGAAAATTCACGTAATCATTATTGGTCAAATCATAAACAAGCCCGGGATCCATAGGCAAGATCAAGATTCAAATGTCCAGCGCCAAAATCATAAGGGGTAGATGGTTTCCCAGTAGCCTCATCAATCATCGGATGCAAGCTATTGTCAATAATACTAGCAGTAGTCATCATAGCAGACCTAATTGCCGCGGGACTCCAATCAGGATGCGCGGATTTAAGCAAGGCCGCTGCGCCACTTACATGAGGACAAGCCATGGATGTACCCGACAAGATATTAAATTCAGTCTTCCGAGTATCCAAATCCAACCCCGTTGGACCAACTGCATCAGTCCAGGCAGCTAAAATATTAACCCCAGGGGCTATCAAGTCAGGCTTCAGTATCTCAGGATTCAAACCATTAGGTCCTCTGGCTGAAAAAGAAGCCACCACGGGAGCCGGTTTGATCCCAACTACGGTGCCCCCGAAATTAATAGTGGCAATGGGCGTTGGGTGGGATGCGGTGTAAGCCTTGATAGCATCACCTTCTGAAGCACCAATTGCACAAGTAGGAATTAAATGAGCATCTCCAACAAGGCCTTCCCCATTGGAAGCCCCATTGGCCAGAATCATCCCTACACCTCCTGCCTTTTTCACCACTAGTCCTTTGGCTACTCTAGGATTGCTGCCGCGGTCACAAATGACTATTTTCCCCGTGACTAGGCTAGGCTCCAGTGAGTTTTCCATGCACAGTGAAGTGGAAAGCACCCCTGATTTACCAGGGTAGACTAAGGGATACATTTTTCCGTTTAATGGCTCTCCGGCATATAACGACACCCCGGAGAATTTCCTACCGTCTCCGAGGATAATATCAGCTGGGAAATTCCGATCAATGGTGCCCGCTCCAACGGTTGTGAGCCACGGAGCAAGGTTTGTGACTGACATTCCATTAGGCCCGTCATTTCCAGCTGAAGATGACACAAAAACACCCCTGGAAACGGCGCCGTATGCTCCGATTGCGATTGGATCGAGATAATAAGGGGATGAAACGCCATCGCCGCCACCGATGGAGATGGATATTACGTCCACTCCATCGCTTACTGCGGCATCAAACGCGGCGAGGATATCAGAATCGAAGCAACCGGCACCCATCCAGCAAACTTTGTACACAGCTAATCGAGCTTTAGGAGCCACCCCTTTAGCTATTCCGGCAGCATAGCCCTCCATGCTGGCCTTAAAAGCATGCCGACCAGCGGCGGTGGACGCGGTGTGGGTGCCGTGGCCGTCGGCATCTCTGGGAGACTTAAACTCAATAGTTTCATTAATCCCGCCGCCGAATCCACCAAAACCAGGGGAAGCCTCAGTGCCCTTTGGAGAAAAACCTCGCTCCGACAATTTTCCGGTTACAATTCTTGGCGGTGAATCTCACTCCGGCCTGGCAAACACCTTTCCAGCGAGCTGGAACTGGGCCCAAATTCAGATCGGAGAAGCTCCGGCGTTCTGGCCAAATTCCAGTATCGAACACCCCGATAATAACGTCAGAGCCATAGTCGGACTCGACCAGAGACCCCTCTGGTTGCGAAGGCCTAGAAACTGAGGGGAGCGAGTGGTGTGCAGTTGTCGGCGGCGGTCTTCGAATGCAGGCGAGGATAGAAGGATGTTTGAGGACGGAGGCAGCTTGGGAGGGAGTTAAAGAGGCGGAGAAGCCGTGGAAAACTTGGTCATAAACATGGAGGATGGTGGAAGATGGAGTGAGCTCGGAGGCGTACCAGTGGTAATGAGATGGGAATATGGTGGGCTTGAATGAGCTGTCTATTCGGAAAATGTAAGTTTTGGGAGTTTGATCAGACAAAATGGCTGTGGATTTTGAGGTAGTACTAACAAATATTGAGAAGAAGAGGAGAATAGGAGGAAGAAGTGGAGAAGTAGTAGCTACAGCCATGGAAGAAAAAAGTGAGCGACTGAGAAAGAGTGTGATGCTGAGAAAGAAATGGGTAGTGTGTATGGTGTGTTATAAGAGGAATTATTGCCTTTTTTTGGTTAATAAAATTTGATACATTTGTCTCAGAATTACAAATATATTAATTCATTCTTGTGGTTTTCTGAATTATGTTAATGTCAATTCACAGATTTCTTATCAAAATTTATGTGACTATCAAGTCATATGGGCCAAAAAAAAAAAAAATGACGTTAATATCCCGTCATATTCGCAATTTGGAGCATGGAGTTCAGAAATATTTCAATCTCCAAATGTTTGCAGACTGAATAATATATGTGGTCAGTCAATATATAGCAGATGAATGTTTTGTACAAGTTTGAACGATGCAGCAACACTAAATTAGCAGAAACAATTTTTATTTTCATGTATAGCTATCAAAGCTTCTTAGATACTTCGATACTGATTTAGTAGTAATTTAATATAGCACCTGACTTATAGTGCTACTGCTTATAATCGTTAGGAAGACCATTAAATCAATTAACTAAACCCAACCGAGGTTTTAACGGGTGATTTGCCAGAAAAGAATTGTAAAGTGTGGGGAACTGTGGATATGATTTTGTCGTGTATGTAAAGGCCATATCGTTGATGGCTGATGACTCAGACCGGTTTTGCGGGAGCTCCAATACAATTTAAATCTGATCCATCCCTAAGACAATAACATTAACATTTGAAGGAAGCGATGTCGTTTGACAAGTTTCGAAGGTGGTACGTTGTCGTTTCTTCTACCTTCTGGAGTTATCTCCAAGGATCTAATGCTACTATATCATATCCTTCTTCATTAATTATGGGACCAAGAAGACAAAGGAGAAAAAGAGAAAAGCGTGGTCGTCGGAACGGTGCGAGTCACTTTCCTTTTGATTTTCAGAAATAAAAACAGAGGGGCGGGTCCTGATGGATTATGCTGTAGGCCAGGAGTAATGTGGTTATTGTTTTTGTGTAATTTATTTAGGATGGTATATGCTACAACATGATTGATGCAATAATAGCTTGAACAAAACAACAGAACAGACTATACTTAATTCAATTCTAGTTTCAAAAATAGTGTCAATTAAAAAAACGAAAGAAGTATTGATGCAATGTTGCCAAATTCGGGCCATTCATGTTTCGATTGACTTGGAGTCTATATCTCTCAATGCTTAATGAACTACTATCAAAATAGAAACAATATCCGGTCGCATTTGGTTATCTTGAGCAACTCAACGGGAAAGAGAAGCATTACAATGAATCTGTACACACAACCAATGTGAAACTTTTAGGGAGGATAGTAGTATTCATTACCATCACGCACCGTTTGTAGTTATATATACATCCTTTACTGATTCATGCATATTTTTTGCAGTTTGTTTGTGCAATGGTAGTAGAACGCATGCATGTGAAGTAGCAATGACTCCTTTAATGTATGAACCAACTTACTCGAAACAAGGTAGCATCCCTGTGACCCTTAGTAACTAGTGAGGCGGGCATTCTCCCCTCAAACCGTTCTGAAATCAAGAGCCTTACACCTCAAATGAAAGAAATCAAGACACCTATGGTCCAAATTTTGTTTCAGTCAAAGGAACTTAAAGTATGGGATCCATTTCTTTCTCAAACCTATTACTTTCGTTTTTGGTCCAATATTACTTTCAGAAAATGCAAAGGAATCGAGTTTCTGTTTATCCTTTTTGCAACAACCTTGAACGTGTAGCCATGATTGAGTGGGGCAACATCTCCATAATTGGACGGTCTGGATTAAGGATCTGGCTTTTCTCATGGCAGACATATGATCATTCTGTCGTCCTCCAGTAGTACCCACTTCACTGCAAGCTCGAAAGCGAATTATACTCCTACAAGAAAATTTTCCAGTGATGGTAAGACAAAGAACTACTCCCAGCGAAGGCAAGAGATTAGTATATTGGTAGTATAGGATATGTATGACGAAGAATTGGTCATACGTACAGCTTTAGCCCTCGTCCAGGACCAGCACACGTCCGGTGTTTTCTCCAAAACTAAGGGAGAAAAATAATAGTACTAGCACGTCTCAGACTCGCATGTCAATATTTTGACTTGTAATTTGTGTGAACTGTGGGGAAAGTGGATCGACATTGACCTCAATATATTGTGTGAATAAGAGCCTACGGAACATAATGTATTTGTTCAACTGCTGATTGTACATAGGACAATAATTCAAAGTAGCCTGTAAATTGAAATTTGATTGACTTCTGCTTTTGTTGCATAGCGTTTTCGCTGTTTATGACGCTAACAAATTATCAAGGAATGGACAGGACACCGGCAAATCAATTTAGGAATGGACACGAGTAGGAGTAGTTGCAGTTAGCGACTAGGACACTCCCATCAATTTCGCCACCGATTGACTGATCACTCGTCATCATATTTACCACGTGTAATTTCTTTTTCTTTTGTGCTACTTGGTTGCTTTAGGCAAATCTAAACATCAAAGTGAAATGATCGAAGGAATTGAGAATCTTTGTGGGATTA
This sequence comes from Mitragyna speciosa, assembly GCA_024721245.1. Lineage (NCBI taxonomy): Eukaryota > Viridiplantae > Streptophyta > Magnoliopsida > Gentianales > Rubiaceae > Mitragyna > Mitragyna speciosa. Next base: position 5,708 of record JAMWEH010000668.1, read on the forward strand.
GTAGAACCCTCGAGGATCGTATTTTAGGCCTGGGTGACATTCCATGTTGAACGTAATTAGGTGTTTGATGACTCAATATACTTCGAAAGTATGATTTTTTTTTTTTCAAATACTTTGAAAGTACGATTTGTCGGAACAAAATTTGACCATTTTTACTGTTGGGCACGAGAAACACTTATATGAGCCGGGTCGACGGATGGGAATGTGGACTCTTTGGTTCAGAATCGTTCACATTAGTCATGGCTCACACCTGATCCACTAAAGACTCACTTCATTATTGACGTGAATGATTTTGGATCATGAGGTTCAAAGCCCCACTCGTAGATCCGATCCATCTAAGTTTTTTAGTTGGGCATGCTCATTTCCCTACAGGTTCTTTTAACACTTGCTTTCCAACTACAAAGAACATACGATCTGGTGCCTCTTACGACCACCCTTCTGCTCACTTGTCCGTGTTGAAATGGGACTGTTCCACTATTGTTGATGAATGAATCCAGATTTATTCAGTCTAGCTGCTATTTGATGCTCGAGCCCTTATAATTAAGCTTCAGTGTACAAGGCAGGAATTGAGCTATATTGAAGCAGTACTTCCTAAAATGCCCAAAAAGACTGTATGGAACTAAAATTTGAAGTTGTTAGTGTCTTGACCTTTTAGAAATCTCTATTTATCATTTCATTTGTTCGGTATTGTTTTTTAAGATTATGTTTTAGAAAAATTCCAACACGACTGTTCAAATTTTTGCAAATCCTACTCCGATTGTACTTCAATAAAAAAACAAACGTTCGGTAAAGGACGAAGAATAGAGCTAGTAGCCTAGGTCATTTCCATGGACCACGCCCGTAAAAGGCTGAAGGTTTGGACCACTACGATCTCAAACTGTTAGTGGCCATGGGTTGTAATTACAAAATGAAAGTCAGGAGCATGCTTCGTTTAGACAAATCGGAGGGCCTAGGCCCATATTTTGAGATCCGAAGCTAGAGAGGGCTGATACGCACTATGGCACCCGATTCAGGGCCCCGGTATCCTAGAAATTTTGATAAATACTTTTTTTCTTTAGGAGTTCTGATTAAATACTTGTTCTCTTCAAGACGTTCTCAAACATCTTCATTTGTTTTTTATTTTTTATTTTTTTGTCAAATAGGTAGTTGTTTAGTTAATTATTACTTTAAGATTTATTTTTTAGATCACCGTAGTTACTTGAGGCAAATTAAGACGTAAAATGCAAATGGAATCATCGAACCAAAAAGTCACCTTTATATATTGTAAGATAGATAATAGGTTATTTCGCGGTTAGTAAGTTTAAATTTGTTCAGGCATCAAGCACCAGCATCATTATAAGTTGGTGGTTGCAATATGCCAAAAAGTTTAAGAAGCATTAAGAATGAAATGATAGATTATTATTGCTTGTTAGTGATGCAATAATGAAAATATTAGATATCATTACGCATACAAATGAAAGGAATCGCATAGCCAACAGCCAAGACTAACACTGGAAATTTTGAAATAAAAGAAAGGACTAATATTGGGAAGAAAACGAAAAAAGAAATAGTTCAAAAAAAAATAACAACTTAAGAATATCATGCGATGCGATTATAGCCCCATCAACGACTTGAATATCTAGAATAGGAAGAAAGAGAGAAGACCTGTTGTGCAACAATGTGAGAGTAGGTCCAAAATGGGACACATTTACATAGACTGGGTTCATGTGGATTTAATGGTTCAAATGGAGCCATTAAGGCTGTGAGACTTCTCAAAAAGTCCCACATTGGTGGGAAGAAAAGAAAATGATTTGTATATAACATCCTACATTTGGGCTACTAAATAACTTGGCTTAAGCATTTTGGGTCCGTGGTTTAAAAGCTCAAAAGTTATTGGGCCAGCCCAAACGCGGGATGTTACAAATAGTATCAAAGCGAATCTCGTGTGGTCTCTGCACGAGGTGAGATTGGGCCTATGGTATTTGGGCCGAACTATGCAAGGAAGCGGAGGAACTAAGTGCTGTGTGGGGCTAAGTGCTACGTCGACCTAAGGGCGGGAGTCACCTCTAGAGCTCGTACGAGCCACCTGTAGAATCCGATACAACCGAGTGGACAGTCGGAACTATGATATGGATTGGGCTTTGCGAGGACGCAAAGCCTGATAAGGAGGGGTGAATGTGAGACCCCTCAAAAAATCCCACATTGGTGGGAAGAAAATAAAATGATTTGTATATAACATCTTACGTTTGGGCTACTAAATAAGTTGGCTTAAGTATTTTGGACTCCTGGTTTAAAAGCTCAAAAATTATTGGGCCAGCCCAGACGCAGGATATTACAAATGAAATACTAGTGCCCCAGTGTCAAGGGATTGATTGCAAATTGGAAAAGAAAAATAATTTGGGCTTTTTAGAGTTTTGGAGAAATATAAAGGGACCCTAATAAAATAATAAATAAATATAAAGAAGTCATTTCTATTCAGCAAAAGAAAACGATATTTATTTATCTATTTTCCATAAATTGACTCTCTACATCCTTCAAGGTCAAGATCAAGAGAGAAGCCAAGATTTTGCAGATCCAGGGACCTTAGACTATTCTCACGATCTCTACAATGATCGAGGTGATGATTATTATTGGGATCAAGATTATCTGAATTAGAACGATTGGATTTGGATTTCGAGGTAAGTGGTTCCCAACCTTTCTCACGTTTTGAAAACTTCTTCGTATATGAATATTAATTCTCGTGTAAATATTTTATGGTATAAAATTCAAATTGGGCAGGTTATATGTGTGATAATTCTTCGTATATTTGTGGCACCTTGACTATATATATGTATATGCATGCTTGTGTATGATGTGTGAATGTATGTCATATATGTTTTGGCTCTAATTATTCTTTGTATACCAGAGAGAGCTAGTTCTCGTCTACCTTCCTGACGGTGAGTAGTCAGGACATGTATGTATGCTTATGACCCTCCTAATTGGGGAAAAGTTAGGTTAGATATCTAGTACCATTGGTTCTTGCATTGATGAATCTGAGCCGACCTATGTATGATTATGTATATGCAGATTATGTTTCGTTTGATATGCCACAATTTTGATATATATTATGTATTATTGTTTTGAGTGATTATGGATAGTGTGTGACAGAATGAATGCATGTACTCTGTGTGTGTGTGTGTGTGTGTCTATATATATATATAATTGCCCAAACTGGTGAGAAAGGCATGGAACTGCTTACTGAGCACAGTGGTTGCTCACCCCACGTATGTTATTTATTTTGCAGGTGCTTTTTATTCGGATTAGGCAAGCAAGGTACCTAGCTTCGCAATTAAGGATGTAAATTTATATTTGAGAAATAGTTGGTAGGCTATTGACGGTAATTTATTTTAAGTCTTGTGTTATGTATTTTACCTAAAAGAATTTGATGATTTGGTAGATGTTAAAATTTTTATTATTGGAGGATTTTTATATTAATTGGAGTGTTTTAATGTTTATGATGTCTATGATTTAGAATTGCTTTGATAATTTTTTTTAGCCTTGCGTGTTGGGTGAGCCTAATACACGGCGTGTTATATCCAGACGCGGGGTGTGACAAAGGCTGCCTTGGTGGCTTCATTTGGATCATTGGATCCACATGGATCTGGTCCATTCAAAAATAATCCGTCCAAAATGGATAGTTTCAATTTCAAGACCGCAATCGGGTGCATTACTTGATCAAAAAAATTGAAAGGTAAACATTATGATATAATGCTTCCAGAATCTAGGATTTGGGTTTGGAAGTACTTGTAATTTAATTAAAAAGTCTTTACATTTTTTTTTTTTGACAATACATTTTCTTTTGAAAGTCTCTACCCTGTCAGTTCTCATTGCTTCCAAATTTTAGACTTTCCATAAACAGTCAAGGAGTAAGTATATAGTTATGAAAGGCCCTTGTAATAAAAACCAACTTAGCACTACAATTTATTGTATTCGAGTTTATTTCCATTAATTATGTAAAAGTTGGACGTGGTGTTTGGTACGTTATGTTCGATGCTTCAGCTGTTCAGCATCCTTGGAAGCTGTCGATTTCTACCTTTCGTTTTTTTCTTTTTTTTTTTTCAATCTCAATTTTCACTATTTATTACAAAAACATAAACATTATCATTCCTTTCGGTTTGCAACCCTTAAAAGTAGAATATCAAAACAGACTTTTGCGTTTCTAAACGGGAAAAAAGGATCGTGGACACGGAGATCTAGAACTAAAGCTGATGTGTAGATAAAAAAGTAATCTGTCGTGAAATTAGCTTAAAGATGCATAGGAAGTAATAATTATTAATTAGTACAAATTAGTGGTAGGATTAAGCTTAAATTAAGCACCAGATCCTTAGAAAAAAGAAAGGTGATGGTAACAAGTAACAACAAGAACAGCACCTCTTGGTGGAGTTATTAGATTAAGTAAGATGCCAAAACCATTGACTTGACATTGTCTTAAATTAAAGTTATCTAAATCATTTGGCTCTATCCTGAATGACGTCCATCCCCATCTCGGTTGGATCCGTTGCCTGAACTTCATAGTGGATGCCATCCAACACTCTCCTCAGTCCATCTTTTGACGTTGCATACAGCATTTTTGCTCTGATTCTTGATTCCGTTGGAGCCCTGATAAACGTACAACATCAACTCAATTTAATACTAGTAATAGGAGGAAACACTAATTTATCTAAGTCAATAATGCTTGGTATAAGAATTTTCAGTAATAGTAGCAAGATTTCTTCTCCACAATTTGTCCATAAATTTGTTGAATTCTTGATGTTAAAAAGAATATATGCTACAAGAAGAAATTAGGAACAAATGCTTAAAAGTAGAAGAAGAAGAAGAAAAAGCTAAACATTGCAGTAGATGTGTGAGCGGCGGACCATGCGATGAAGAATATCTTGCTTTTCCGGCAATTATCGACGGTAACAAAGTCGAAATCAAAGACTGCATATCGACAGTCGTCTTTCGGTAGGGAGGCTGCAAGTTCATCATAGCCTTCACCAGGTCCCCCGACCTTGTCCACGGTCACCAACCTAGACCTTTCATCAATCTTGAACACTATGAATCTGTGCACCTTCTTCCACTTCATCTCCATGAACGAATTCTTGCATTCGTCCGTCACCCACATGCCTGTTGTAGCCTGTATTCAACAAGACAAGCACATTAATAAAAGTACCTCTATACATCATCAGTTCCAATACTCAAGCGTGCACCAAAGCAAACACAAAAATCAAATGAATTATGCAAAGAAAACGATATGATGAGAAGTGTGAGTAAAATGAATGAGAAGTTATGAGGGTGTACCATTTTGAAAGCCATTGCCATCTTGTTTGCTGTTACAGATTTCAGAAGAAGCAGGTAGTTGGTTTCTTTGCTAAGCAAAAGCAATTGATTGATTTACATGAAACTATGGATGAGTCGTGGGTGATATATATATAAGGTTTAACACCTAAAATGCCATTGCAATTGATGTATATTACAAATGTGTCCTCACGGGATGTGTTATATCTCTAGGAGTGGCAGATTCGAATGACGAAGATGAACCTCTATGGGGGATCTGGTTGTCTTGGAAAATGGTGCCTTGCTGACCAAATGAGCTGAACCTTTCGATGTTTCTTCCTAAAAGAATGTTTTTTCTTCACACATGGGCTCGTTGTAACATTTTAAGCAGTGTACAAATCATTAATTTTGTGAAGGTTTCAAGGTTAAATCTGACAGCTTCCAAATCTAACATTCAAAACCTTCTCAATACCTTAAGAATTAGTCATGCAATTGCAACTGTCTACGGGCTTCTTGTATTGTACCCTTGTGTATTTGTCAATGTATTGCTAGGATAAGTAATAGCACATCAGTAAAATTCAACATGTGTCTAGAGGTGCTTCCCTGTGATGTCTCAAAGTGAAGAATTACTGGTTTGTGCACGTCCTTGGGCTCATCGATTTAATCCTATCTCTTTACCTTTTCCCTTGGACCACATCATGGTTATTATAACTGCTAAAATAGATGGCTTTTGCTAGCTGTACGTGACTTAGCAAATTGGGTAAAGTTAAGTGTTCGATATATGCTCCTGTGTTTGTATATCGAAATATCTTCACCTGCTCATCAAATTAACCAGTACAATATGTGTATTATCCTCGTCCTATAGTATACTCTTCCACATGGCATTCTTAAGTTTCGAGTCAAATGTTACTTCTTTTATGTCTTTTCAGCCAGCTATATAAATCAAAGTATGGCACAGAAGCTGAACCAAAAGGTAACACAGGATACAAATCAACAAAAGGTGAACATTCCTTCAGCCAAATTCAAAACATCCTACAACCAATCTTCCTTTCTGGGAGTGGAAATGAAGACCCAAAATCAATTAGTTGTGGTGTGATGGGAAACAATACAACCAAATATTGACACTTGAACAAAAAGTTCTGCTTTATGAATCGGGATTTACATTAATTTTGAGCTTCAATTTTGGAGGATACAGTGTAAACACGTGTCATCTAGAAAGCAGGGTTAGAGCGGCCCCCATTACCGGGCACACCCACCTACATGTCCCGTGTTTCCCTCCTTTTGAGTTCCTCAAATAATCTTGGCGTGGAAGCAAAGGTGAAGAGTCCATTCGTCCCTTCTGTAGTAACCAGTAACATGTACTAGTATATAGTTCTGTGGATAGCTGAGGAGTGATATTTTTTGGTTAAAGTAAATTAATGCATATACAAAGTCTCTTCAATAGAGCTTGAGGAGCTTCTTTTGCCAACCTTCTTATCTTTCTGTATCTTTTTGTGCTCTATCTATGCTTATGGACCGTAAATTTTTCAAAGTAACCAATCCCCAAGCGCCTTTAATCACTCCCATAAAAGTGTCTAGGAATTCGGCAGATGAGAACATTATCCTAATCTTGTTCTCACTAAAATAGTATGGCAAATGCATTAGGATATGATGCATTAAACAAACCACAAGTAGTACAGAAAGACCGAACAGGAAAAATAGAGAGTTTACAAACACTAAATTCTAACAATGTCTATTAGAGCAAGTGGAACAGATGATGGAGTTGGACGTGGGAACATGTCTCTTTCCCACAGGTGGCCCTCTCAATTCCATGACTAAAAATATGATCCATAAGCTCCAAAATTATTCAGATTTCTATTATGAAATGATTTGATAAATACGGCAAATGAAGAAGTATGAATTACAAGGTAATTACAAAATATACATGAAATATATGTTAGCACTTTAAAGTTTGTCTTTTAATAATATGCAAACTAAAGTCTGAAACTCATTAATAGGACATTATTTCCTTACGCTACTCCCTTTAGCAAATAAATGGCAAACGTGGAGAAGCCAGGTTGTCGCTGTAGATGAGTATTTGGTTACCTGCTTCGTCCCAAATATGTCATCGATCCTCTGTTAATTGTCAGCGTCTTCCTCATGGAAGTATCCAATTCGGTGCTGCTGCTTAATTCTCCTCACAGGGGTTGTACTTCATGTGTTGGGATCAGATTTTTGCCCAAACTCGTTCACACGTTCTTTTCCAATATTTCAGGCCTATGTTGCTAATTTTATGATTTTAAAGGTCTGCATGCTGTGGTGTCAATTTTCATATAAAGTTTCTTATTTCTTTGCCTTTGGCATCACCCGCAAGGACTACTCGAGGGCATCACAGAGGAATTTTGAACTGAATACCACGCTGAGGCTACAAAAGCAGTTTCTGAACAGAAATATTCATGCCTACGTGTTGTAATCAGTATAATAAATTGACAATCAAAGAGCTAACATCAATAATTAATTCCAAGTTCCCAAACAACTGAATCCATCTCTTCATTTAAGTCATCCCGAGTACAGAAAACCATTATACATTGTGAAACGCTGAATTTAGACTCGACAAGTTTTTCTTCCAGAGGGCATAATCTCACCATGGATGCCTCACAGATACAAAATGACACGAAAACAAGAATTGGAAACTTCTTGATAAAAAAAATTGATTTCTTATTGAATCTACCTTTGTCGCACATAGTGAAATGAACTCTTAGATATGCACAATCTTCTGCTAAGCAGTTAACATCCAAGAGATTAGAGAGAATTCAACATAAACTCTATACAACAATTGGAGTTCTGGCACTAAAAGCCGATCTCTGACTCCTACTTATTGGGAGGTGAACATAAACTTCATGAACTTCTTGTTTACAGACATCCCCTTTGTCTCTATCAACAGCGTAGCACACATATACGGTGTCGATCACATTATCGAGCACATGCACAAAGATGCCCAACACCACCAACAGCAGTAGCCATGCCATTGCAGCAACGAAGTACGCATCAACGCCCAGATGCCCAACAGCTCTTACTATAAGACAAACCTGCATCAACACAAAAAAGAATATGGCACAAGAAAAAACCAGAAATATGCATCTATATGTGTGTGTGTGTGTGTGTGTAGAGAGAGAGAGAGAGAGAGAGAGAGAGAGCAAATAGAATAAAATGCAGAATTGACCCTCCACTAAGCTAATCTTGAATGCCCACAGTAAAATTGACTTACATGCCAACAGCAGCATCCTTTGAGATTCATCTATTGTGAATAAAAAAAAAAGAGGAAGATCTCTCTCTCTCTCTCTCTCTCTCTCTCTCTCTCACACACACACACACACACACACACACACACACACAAACATATGTTGGTTCAGCATTTGCAGTGCAGGAGGTTCAAGGAGGATGCTTTACTAAAGCTCTAGCGGTAATTTAAGCAAAAACTAATTTACCCCAAGTCTTGTAATGGGCGACTTCATCTGCTTGTTTTCAAACACAAAATTTCATCTAGTCAACAGATATAAACAGTTCCAAAGAAGCGAAGTGGGGACCAATCTAGGAATTAGTAGAATTGCAACAAGTTTCAATTGTAGCTGGCAGGGATAATAGGACAAAGTCTTACTTGGAGCAACTTCTAGGCCAGGGATGATAAATTGAATAGGCACATATATTCTATTGATACAAGAACAATTGAAAGTTAATAAGTTTTCCAAAAGATACATTTTACACACAAAACTGGGATCAAAATATCAGAATTAGCCATATGATACTTGTTATGTTTATGTTGATAAAACTTCAAATTGTTCTTTGGGGTTCAGTGGGACTTCAGTAATCCTACATCTAAGGTTTAGATTAGCTCACCAGGATTTGGGTGATTGCATGAATAACTTCTTACCAGGCCCAGTCAAGTCAAAGAAATTTCAAGTCTATATTTTTTCAAGTGGAAAAATAATAAGAGGTGAAAACTGAACTCACCACTATCGCATATATAGCTGAAAGAACAAATATGATCCCTGACAGAATACGAGTGGAGACCGTCTCCACAAACGCGGCCGAGAGAAGATTGCGCTTTAAAAGTTCAAACGTCATCCTTGCAGAAGTGCAGTAAGCTTCACCCGTTATAGCTGCAAAGTTTATAGTGAACTTATTAAGAAAGTCAAATGCCGCCATTAGGGCATTAACACAGCACCGCATAATCAGGTTCACAATTCCGGAAGCATCTTCATGCCTTGCATTGTCGACCATTGCACGCACCATGCGAACAAAACCAACAAGTAATCCAGATAAACATATTGTGCCCGAGGAGGGACCAAATGCATTTCTGCAAGTTTTGCATAGACGAATGAGACAATTGACAAACAAGAGAAGAAGAAGATTCACAAAACTGTAATAATCAATGAATCTCAAAAGCTGCAGTTTGCTTGATAGTACACTTGTTAAATCAAGTTTTTAACCCAGTAGTAAAGCAAAGCATTGAATTGCTGAAGGTGTACATCAATTTCAGTCCTCCCTACGTAATAAAGGAATAATCTTTTCCCTTCTCCCTTCCTGTATTCTGCTTTTACAAGGATATGATGGTGGTGCAATTCTAATACTGCAAACTCAAAGGTTCATGTATACTAAGGACAATAGGCATATTATCTACAATTGAAATTGCAAAAAATACACTCATTAATAGGACATTTTTTCATGTACTTTCCAATTTATTTTTAAGGGTGGTATAAATGGACATTCACAACAATAAAAATATGTTTCTAACTTCTGACAATTAAATTTCGGATAAAAAAGTTAGGTAACTAGACAAAAGGACATTTTTTCATGTACTTTCCAATTTATTTTTAACGGTGGTATAAATGGACATTCACAACAATAAAAATATGTTTCTAACTTCTGACAATTAAATTTCAGATAAAAAAGTTAGGTAACTAGACAAAAGGATCACAAGTCATTTTGGACTCCCCTGGAATTTTGGCGGAGAAATTGGATTAGTATGATAAAACAAGAAATGGTAAATTATAACTCATTTGATCTGTGTCATACGATGAAATTTAAATGACAAGTGACTCCACTAAATGGTAACCCAGCAACATCTGTAGATGAGATTAACTACTAAGGAGGACTTGGAAATTCTACTTTGACAAGCTTTGAACTATTGAACATCAAACAAAAACTCATCCCCTGGTGCAATTAAAAGTTCAGATACATCAGTTATTATATTTTCAAGCATAAACACTAAATCAGCACACAAGCACAAACATAAAGAAAGAATGAAAAACAACAACGACTCATGACACTTTCAGCCCCCTCTCTGTTGTAAGATCACTCCTTCAAGCTACACAGTGTATTGAGGGTCAAAAAATGTTTCAAGTACTTCCATTTCTTCCTTCATCCTTTACTATATTGCCATCCAGTGTAATTAAATATTTACTATTATCCTACCATTTGAATCAAAATTTTATACCTAGGTCCTACTAAACCACAATCCTAGCCTGCAACAATAACTCACCTTCAAACAATTAAATCATGAGGCTGAAAATAATCAAAAGATTACCAAGATTACTAACTGAAACAAGAACCCATAAATTTTACCAACATTTTCTAACCAACTCAAAATTCATTCCGAACTTCAATTAACTACTAAAAAGAAATAGAATAAAGCAGTTCCAGAAGGCAACCTCAAGGAGCTTCTTAAACTTTTCTTGGGTCTATCATAATCCTTGGAGAAGTACCACTGAGCTATAGTTCCACTAATGACATAAACTTGAGCTTCAATCATAGATGTGGCAGACCAAAGCATTGTGAAAATAGTCAAGGCATAATAAGCAGGCACCCAGCTGTCCTGTTTCCAATCACAGTAGTATTCTCCATTCTTTTCCTTAGGCACAACCTTTCCATTGAATCTAGCAAACACCAAGAACACAACAATGGGTGCATAGTACAAAAATAATCCCAGAGTCAAGCTCGGAAGCACCGCAAACAACCCCAAATTCTGCAATAACGCATTTGCAGCCACCCCAATTATCTTAATAGTCAGCTCAATCCTATGCCAATTAACTACAAAAATCCAGATTATGACCCCAATTATCAACAACACGAAAACAAGAATCAGAATTCTATACACCAAGGGGAAAGACTCACTGCACCTGGAGCTAACAGTGCAAGCAACAAACCAATAGACATCAAGAAATACAGGGATAATCACAAAGAACGGAAGTGAAATGTACACTAACTGTTTGGTATAGTGCTTGAGTAACAAAAGTATAAATAAAACAAAGGGCACGCTTAAAATTAAGGTGATCACAAGGGTCCACATCAAGCTCTTCAAAACACTCGAATTTAAGGCGTTCAGCGAGATGGGGTTGCTTAAAATTAAAGAGGGTTCTTTAATTGTAAGAAGAGTGCAAGTGGAGGAGGTAGAATTGTAGAAAAAAGAAGAGACTTGGGAATGGTGGGGGTTTCTATGGACTGCGGCAAAGATGCCGAAACCGAAGGTAGCAAGGACGAGGAGGAGGAAAAGGAGGAGAAAGGGCCAGTCTTTGAAGGGCCGAGGGCCGTAGTTGTAGGAGATCTGGAGAAATTGGGACTGGTCTTCGAGCGGGGGGTCGAGAGTAGGATAAGGTTTGGAGAGGAGAGGTTGGGTAGGGAGTGGGCCTTGGAGAGTTGAGGAGAGGTTGTTGGAGTCTTCATTGCTGTCCATGGCTCATAGATGGAATTGGGGTTTCTTTCTTGGGATCCGAGGAGGAAAGAGTGGCGGTTGGTAAGGAGGAGCCCGAGGAGCAGGAGGAGGAGATGGTGTTGGTAGTGTTGACAGTTCAGTGCCGTGAGTTGAGCTCTGCTGAGCTGGAGAACATAACGGGTTCACAGTCGGTATATCAGGTTTGACCATTACCAGTGGGGAGGAAAAAATAATAATAATAATAGCAGTGGTAATTTACAGTCTTATTTACTCTACCAAGAAAAAAAGTATTTTCATTGTCAGATAATTACCTTTCTTCTGTTTTCTGCATGAACATCTAAAAAGATAATGATACTTGAGAACAATATTAATGGAATTTGAAATCAGGATTTTAAAATAAAAAAATGAGGGCAGAATTGGTTCAGTTGTAAGCAAACCAAACGCTTGAAATCAATGGAAAATGAGATTTTAGAACAGAATTCGTCAGTCTTGATATTCAATTTTCCCCTTCTCAACTCTCTCATTTCTCCGTTTCTGAAGAGTTATTTTGACTCTCAGGATAGTAACACAACTTCTTGCTCAATTCTCCACATTCTCTGACTCATTAAGAGCATTCTCTTCTAATTAGTATCAACAGCAACTGAAGAATCGTTAGTTCAAAGCCTAATTGTAAAAATGGAACATAGCATAAGTTCTACAGCACGCAAATTCAACCTCAAATTACTTTCCCTAGCTGAAGCAAATCAGCAAAAAGAAAAGTTAAAAAAGTAAAAAGAAAATATGGATCTTTTACTTTGACCCTAGAGATTGCGCACCAATAACTGCAACTAAAAGAAACCAACTACATATTTTGTTTCCAAGAAGAAGAGAAACTGTATTTTCAGCAAGTATATTACATTTGATATAATTTAGTTAACATGATATAAAAACAGTAAAAAGGCTGTTAAACAATCTAAGCTGCAGTTGTTAGTTCACGACTCAAAAATTCTCGTGGAGTTTCATCCCGATATACTTGCTGTATTGCTATTTTCCTCATCCCACTTGCTCTTAGGTATCTCCCCAGAATCGACAATAACCACTTTTTTCCTAGGTTTCCCACTATAGGTTCCTGCTCCACCCTCTATTGCAAAAACAGTGTCCATGCCTTCAATAACTTTTCCAAAAGCAACATGCTCCCCATCCAACCTGTAAATTTTTCATGTGTCATAAGAAGTCAGCACGTCCCAAATTACCAGGCCTCACATTACAAGGTGAGACTGGAGCATGACATACGTATACCATAGGGCTAGATGCAGCAAAAGCTTACCAGTATGTCTTGACTGTGGTGATAAAGAATTGTGATCCGTTGGTATCAGGTCCTGTATTCACCATCGAAACAATACCTGCAAATACAAAACTCGTAGTGATTAGAGAAAAGAAAAACGGAAGGTGAATAATCCCACAAAGTGCCCAACATGTTCTGGTGTACTCAGAAAGATAGCACTACAAACCTGCATGTGAGTGTTTTATCTTGAAATTTTCATCAGGAAAGGTGCTTCCATACATAGATGCATTTCCCCTTCCATCACCATGGACAATATCTCCACCTTGAATCATGAATCCAGGTATAATACGATGAAATGGTGTTCCCTTATAATAGAGAGCTTTTCCATTGGCGGTCTTGCCCATTTCCCCTGGTACAAGAAAAGCAAGTTAAGTCAATACAGAGGCTTCTAACTGTGTTTAACAATTTGATGCACACAAAAGTAAAGAACGATAACTATGAATTACCTGTGCACAAAACCCTGAAATTTTCTGCAAGGAGTAAAAGGGATAACATGATACATTGTACAAAAGACAATAGGAAGTCAAGAGGAATGACAGCAGGGTATTATACAAAGCTAAAAACCAGTATGCAGCATTAGACTATAATGCCAACAGATTAAACTGTGAGGGTGCCGGAAGATGTAAGCATACCCGCTGTTTTTGGAACAACTTGGCCATACAATCCAATAACAATTCTTCCTGTAGATAAGCAAGAATAAGTTGTGGTGGCTGATGACATTAAACAAAAAACATAGGGTAAATATTTTGAATGGAACTTTTGTTAATCATCGATGAATATACTTTTTGACCTTAATAAATATTACGGAAGCATATTGATTCATCATTTTTCACTGACGCACCAATTAGTATCAGGCCCCTTCAAGTTTCAAAAGAAGGCAAGAGGGCATGACAAATGCATGTGCAAACAGAAGAAATGAAAAACTTCATAAAATGAAAACTTTCAGGCTGTAATTGATTGTGTGCTTACGGAATATGCTAACACATCTTTACAGAGAATAAGGTAATCTCACAAACTACTGCAAGAAAAATTGAGAATAAAAATCAGACTCCTATGGGTGGAATGCTAAGATTTTCTTCAGCGTCTATCTGCTGGAAAGAGCAGACCGGTATCAAATTTGAGTTACTGAATAGAATTCTTTTAAAAGCACAACCACATAATGCAAAAATAGACAGGTACTACCACCAACTGTACCTTAGGTACATCTTAATCTCCTTTTCAGCTAAGAATAACAATGAAACCATCAACAACAAAGAGACTTCAAGATCCAAAAAGCACCAAGAAGAATGCAGGCATGTCAAAAGGTAGCCAAAACACCAGAATTCACGACATGCAGCAGTAAGAAAATGCAGCTAGATTTTCAGCATTACTGAAGACTCAAGTATACTAAAGGTATTACATGATTGTAAACAGTTTGCAAGTACCTTACACAAGGGAATCATATCGTGCAACATATGCAAAAGATATGTGGAAAATCCAAGAATGATAAAATTTCTAGAAGGATATCTCCTAGCTTCCCCATCCCTCATCACAAAAAAAAAAAAAAAAAAAAAAAGAGGAAGGAAATAAAAGAGTCCATTCCTTGCGAGTAACAAAATATTTATCACTTCTTCCAGGATCAAAGTGACAAAAGAAGAGTACAGATTATGAATCATGCAACAAAAAACCAAACAATCTACGAAAGAAAGTCATACAGGACCCGCACCTACACGTTGTTTACCAATGTCAACATCCAAAAAGACTCTGTGAGTAATTTCATGCACCTCTTCCACCTTCTCTTCCTCCTGTCAATTTGTTGAAAAACAGATTCATAAACGAATAAGAGCGCATCAGATATAAAGCCAATTACCCAAAAAGCTTAGATCTTGCATAATGAAGGTCCTCAATAGTTCAATGGATATGGATAGTCTACTAGTGGGTTCAGCTTTTCAGCAAAAGTCTCTCAAATACTGAAGTTCAAAAGTACACCTATATGCATTAAAATCGAATGTTCGTAGGTCGATTCTTTTTCCCTTCCACACGGAAGTTATCTAGGAAAGCCTTGATTACATCTTTTGCTAACAATTACAGGCATGCTAGCAGTCATTGTTACTTTTCTTCTTATGCAAAGTATTTAACAAAAGAAAAGAAAATACCTTTGCTGAAATAGATCAAGCAAATTTCTTTCACCCGTTAAACAGTATTACAAACCACAACTATCCTTCAGTTATCTCTAAAGTTTGTTGCCCCACTTAGTCATTACTCTAATACAGCATATGCTTAGCTGGAGAAACCTCATCTTACAAATTCTAGTAATAAACCCCATGGTGACAGTGATTGATGCAATAGTACGCCGGATCATTGTTCTCCTTAAGAAAAAATTGGAAAGAATACTTTTGCTAGTTACCATAAAACTAAGAACAAATAAAACCCGTAATCTTGCAAAAGTTTTAATTTTTAACAACTGAACAAGCGTTGCACCATCATAAGTGGCAACACATGTTCGCTGGTCAGCTAAATTATGTGCTTTAGCATCGCTTCTTTCAGTGTGAAACCTGAAATCAATTTATTCCACTAGATTTAAATGGAGAAACGAAAAAAAAAAAAAAGATAGTTTCTTTATATTGGTCTCCAAAATTGAGAAAAGAATCCATGTGCAATCAATAACTAGTGTAAATTTTTTTCTCACGAGCAATAGAATTTAGCAGAATGTATCAGAACCCACCACGTAATATCACCAATGCACAATTAAAGTGAACCCTTAATCGAGTTCAAGCATAAAGTTAAAACTTGGACAGTAATTACTGCTACAAATTTATCCCCAGGCCAAACCCGCATTCAGATAAAGCAATAGTTCAGAATTCAAAGAAAGAAAAAAATAAAAAGAGGTACCTGTTGAGAGAAGAAGAAAGCAGAAAAGATGAGAACGAAAGCCACAACCAAGATCAAAGGCTCCTGGGCTGCAACAATGACGAGATCTCCCTTCCCATCTCCGCTTTTAATCAAAAAATAGCATCAATTATTTTACATATCTCCCCCTACCCAACCAACAGCCCACCTTAATTTCAATATTTCCTCTCAATAAAATAAGCAAAT
Source organism: Mitragyna speciosa (assembly GCA_024721245.1). Taxonomy (NCBI): domain Eukaryota; kingdom Viridiplantae; phylum Streptophyta; class Magnoliopsida; order Gentianales; family Rubiaceae; genus Mitragyna; species Mitragyna speciosa. The sequence continues at coordinate 22,072 of JAMWEH010000668.1, forward strand.
TCTTCTACTCAATACTCTCCGTCTTCAATTATCGCACTCAAACCAAACTTAATTTGGGGTTGGGAGTTATCAGTAAATTGCTCTGCTTTCCTTCCTGTACTTTTTAATGGAAACTGATTAACCTTTTGGGGGTCGGGGAAGGCAAGGATATAACAAAGGACTATTTCTGGAAGTTGAGAGTATTTGGGAAGAAAAGAATAAAATATCTCTCTTTTTATCTTTTTGTTGGAAGATTACAAGAAAATAAAGGAGCCCTTTTGTCATTTGTTTCGACAATTCCTGAAGGACAATCATCTTTGTAATTTATCTATTTGTGTTGCCACATTTATTTATTTTTTCCTAGTGAGGGAAAAGTTCTTAATTAACAATTTTTACAAGTTGTTCATGCTGCGGAAGTCCTCATATGCTTTGACCTTCTAATGTGATTTTTCTCCTGTAATTTTTTGCTATTTCCATTTGACCCGGCCTCCTTAAATTACTCGTTGAAGTAATCAGATCTTGAGCCCAAACTTTGTCAGAACCTAGGAGTTCGCCCATTACAGAACCTTTTCTGTTAGAACCGAGTATAGTTGTGTACAAGATTTGGTCATCTAGTTTTCGATCTGGACTGTAAGCTTGATGCAGTAATTGGGCCGCCGCTCTATTTGGCCCACATGAAATAACGGTCTCCCTTCAACAGAATAGATCGATATCCTTATCCAGGCCCGATCTTTTTTCGCAAGATCTCGCTGGTTTGGGCAACCTTAGATGAAAGGATCTGTTGACTTTTGAAAAAAAAAACAAAAAACACCTTGGATGAAAGGCGTGGTTTTTGTACATTTGACAATATTTCCGCCTTCTATCCCCTTTGATTCTTGGGTGGAGTTTAGTCAATGGAAGTTAGGAAGTCATTGTCAAGAGCATTGCTGTGAAGTCAATTTTTTTTTTGGATCAAACCTATACGATTACAATCGAGGAAAGGGGAATGGTGTTTGGTGGGATTCGAATCCCCGATGTGAAGTTATAGAGTTCTAACCGCTTGATCTTCTATTCAAATTGAATTGCTTTGATAACGTGAAAAGTAGTAGTATATTTATCTAAAATCTATAGCTGGAAAATTAACTTGGGATCTTCTGTATTATACTCATATTACATAATCTGAGAGAGCAAGATGTGTATTATCACTAACTATGTTTCTTAAGAAAGAGACACTTGATAATCTCTTAAGTAATATAACATGAATATAACTACACAAAATGTAACCAAGGTGCCAGTTTCTTGAAATTGGTCAGGCAGTCTCGCGTGCCTAAGAGGTTAGGTACAATGTAAGCCTTCGGTTTGGGAAAAAGCAATGCAGCTCTCCCAGTCGTGGGAAAATTCTGTTTCCCTTACAAGCATATATTACTTGTAATAGAACCTTGTTTTGTCTTCGCCTTTAGGATGTGATTCTTCTTGTTTTACACCTTTCTTCTCAATCTTTTCTTTCGTCTTACAGATTCTCTGTTTTCGTCTACTGTCCCAGAACTAAAGTTTGATTCCAAATATTGCGGTTAGCATCATTCACATAAACTTTTCCTCTTCTTTTTAACCTTTGCTTAAATCATTTTTCCTTCGGAATTTCAGGGATCTAGTTAAACGTCATAATAAAATCAGTTGTACTCATCCTCTTTTTTCCCGAGAGAAGCTTTGACATTTGTGTATGGAATAACGATGGCTTTCACCATGCTTCTCTTAACCGTGGACGGTAAACAAATTTGAGAAAGTACGGTAGTGTCATTGTGGTTCTCGAAAGCAAATATAACTGAAAATGTACGTTGAAAACGTCCTAGCCGCATACGTAGAGTACAAATTTCATATTCCAACTGCCATAATCTTATCAAATGCAGAGAAGAGATGGAGTTCAAATCTCCATTGACAACGAAAAGAACCTAGTTTATTACTAGAAATTCAAGTGAAACCTTGTCAAATAGTAGCCAATGTCTAAAGATACCTGCCTTAGAAACATTTGATTCTTACGAGATATTAGTTACTGATAGTTCTTATCATATGAGTAATTATTATCGGATCTACTTACAGACACGATAACCCGATTCTAATGTTGTGAATTTTTGGTCAATTTGGCTGCGGAGGTTACCATGCATTTTCAGCTTTTATTGGATAAAATGAAGGATCGTTTATCAACTCCTTTCTTGCTCGTGTCTCTGCTCATAGGCTCTTCATTTTCTGTTCTTTATGGTTCTGTCTCCCCTTTTTTTCTGTTCTTTTCCCCTTTTAGCCTAATTTCGTTATGTTCCTATGGTAATTTCCACTTTTTTGAGTTATTTTTGTTTCTCTTTTTTTGAGCTGCAGATGGACCTGTCTATGATTATTCTGCCTATACTGAAGTAAGTAAATTAAAATGTTCTAGTTATTAGCTGTTTTTGCTAGTATTGACATTCTCAAAACTCTATTTACTTGCGCCAAATTTTACATTTAAAACTTCTTCCACTTTCTATTTCGGCTAGTGCAAATCAGCGCCAGAAGACCCGCTATACAATGGTGGGATTATAAAGGATCCAGTTCATAGTGCAAGGCATCACAAGTTCACCTTGCCTGGAAGTCGAGATAATTTCCCAGCATTCGCGTTCCACAATCTCCCGGGCAACACCTTTTATTCCTTCTCCAGTTGAGTGCAAGTAACCATTTACTAGTTTATAAGTGAGCTTCGCAAATCAACAGAACAGAATTGATTCGCTATCTGTTACAAAGGCATTTTTGCAAAAGTGCTACTTAATAATAGCATAATAACAAGGGTAAGCTGTATTCGAGGATTGTGACTTCATGCTCTTGTTTGGCAAGTACTTCCATTGCTGAACAAAATCATTTCTATTTCAGTGTCATACGCTCAATGAAGTAAAATTTCTTCGCAGATGAAGTTTAAAATTTTGTATCTAGCTTACGGTTTCTTGATAAAGTTAGCATTTCCCTTTTACTATATTTTATTGTCTGAATTTTGAAGCCCAGACTAATTGGTCAAAAAACAGTTTGGGTTAAGGTAGAAGATGTAACTTCATCAACGATGAAGACAAGCGTGACGACAGACCAAAAAACATATCAATGTGCGGGAACTGTAATTTCAAAACAAAACTGCTGGTCATTTCTCAAAGGTGGATTTGTTCTCGACTCACCTTCAAATTCTACTTTCCTCTATCTGCAGGTAAGTCACTCTTGCAAAGATTATCTATCAAGCAAGAAAGCAAGCCCCTAATCTTGTGACAAATTTGCTTCATGTGGCAGGATGCAGATGGGAGGGATATCAATATAAGTATCGCAAGTGCTTCTTTGCAGCCTTTCTCTGAGCACCAATGGAGAATCAACCAACAATATATGATAAATACTGTACCATTCTAAATCATTGACATCGCAGATTACTATTAATTCAAAAAATCAACAAAACGCTAATGATGACTATAAAAATTCCCCAGAAAAGGAAACGTGCCACAATGATACACGTATCAGATATCCATGGACAGAGGTTGCAAGGAGCAAAAGTTGTCGTGGAGCAAATTTCAAGAGATTTCCCTTTTGGATCTGCCATAGCCAGCACTATCCTTGGAAACCTGCCATACCAGGTAGGTTCATTGCTCAAGTTTTTACTTGCATAATTATCTTGAATTTTGCATGCCCTGCAATTTTGCGTCATTTGAGAGAGTAAACCACTAGCAAAGAGATTAAATTGTGCCAGAACTGGTTTACTGAGCGGTTTAATGCTGCGGTATTTGAAAACGAGCTCAAGTGGTACGCAACAGAACCCGAGCAAGGAATTGTAAACTACACTATACCAGATCAAATGTTAGAATTTGCTCGTGCTAACCATATCAAGGTCAGGGGCCACAACATTTTCTGGGAGAACCCCAAGTTTTCGCCTTCCTGGATTCTCAATCTCACCAGTCCGGAGCTGAGGATAGCTGTCAACTCACGGATACAAAGTTTAATGACTCAATACAAAAACGAATTCATACACTGGGATGTCAGCAATGAAATGCTTCATTATGATTTCTACGAGCAAAAACTCGGCCCCAATACCAGTCTTCAATTTTTTGAAACAGCACATCAATCAGATCCGTTGGCCACCTTGTTTATGAACGACTACAATGTGGTGGAGACTTGTTTTGACATGAATTCTACTGTAGATGCCTACATATGGAAGTTAAGAGAACTCGAGAGAAGTGGAGTTTCAATGGACGGAATTGGCCTAGAAGGCCACTTCACCATTCCAAATCCTCCACTAGTGAGGGCAATACTAGACAAATTGGCAACACTACAGATTCCCATTTGGCTTACAGAGGTGGACATCAGCAATCAGCTAGATCAAGAAACTCAGGTCAGATACTTTTTTTGGTTTAATCATCCATTGGGAAAATTTGAGACTTTTCGTACACATTAATCTGACCACGAACTCCATTTTGGCTTTTTATTAGCAGGCCAGGTATCTTGAAGCAGTTTTGAGAGAAGGCTTCTCACATCCTTCGGTGAATGGAATTATGCTTTGGGCGGCATTACATCCTAATGGGTGTTATGAAATGTGCCTAACAGATAACAATTTTCATAACCTCCCAGCTGGTGACGTTGTAGACAATCTCCTCAAAGAATGGCAAACTGGGGTGGTGGAAGGTCAAACAGATGATCATGGTTCATTTAGTTTTTACGGATTTTTAGGTGAATACAAGGTAAATGTTTGCTACGGCAACAGAACAGTCTCTTCGACATTCTCTCTTTGTCAAGGTGATGAAACCAGACATTTAAATATTCAGCTGTAAACCCTAAAATTCAACCAACTGTAGAATGCACTTCGTATCCGCTTACACTTCCACACAAAACATACATGGCCTCGGGCGGTAATTGATTTGCATGTTTAAGGTCCTGGTATGAACGGAATATTCGTACGGGGGCTGCAATGCAGCTTGTACAACATATTTCCGTACCTTTTTGTAAAAACATGATTCTGATATACCCAAGATAATTGCAGAAATTTGCAAAGATCAGACAAGGCAGTGG
>JAMWEH010000869.1:0-20082 GCA_024721245.1 Mitragyna speciosa
GAAAAGAATAGGTAAAACTATATGGGCCAAATCATTATTGGACCTGAATAATAAGGTGTACAGCAATGAGACCTGGTACAACGTTATAAATGACATCAACCCGCAGTATTTAAAGCACTATAAAGAGTTCATTGGGGCTCAAAGGGACTGGATTTCGAATTGTAAGTACAGAAAACCAATCCAGATCAAGGGGGGAATACCGACAATAGTCCTATGCAATTCGAGTTCTGATTCATCATACAGCGAGTATCTGGATAGGCTAGATAAAAAAACTCTAAGAACCTGGACGCTAGAAAATGTGACACTCGTGTTCCTCACCGAGCCCCTCTATCAAGAAACCAGTAGAGCCTCCACCTCTAAAGGGCAAACGGAAAGCAGGCAGCCGAACACAATATTTCGAGAGAGCACGTCGAACTTGACAAATAGGACTCGAGTCGTGGCACGCAGGGGAACTTGGATACAAACCTAAGTGCAATACTACTGACTCCGATATCGACGTTATTTCACGTCCAGCTGTCCAATTAGGGAATAATAATGCCCTTCTTCAGGCCATAGAAAATAATAAGTGTGACTTTTCGGATAAATCACACCCCAAGGAGCTCCTCCAGATCACCTCCTACAGGCGTACAGAGACTATCTGGATACGGCCTAGTGTAGTCAATTTTCAAAATATCATCCAGAGGCTGTATATTTTGATTTTTTGAAAGTTGAATGAATTCATTCCTTACTTTTCTGTAGACTTACTTAATCGTGCAATAGATATTGTAATTTTGGAGTGGAGTGTGATAATTGGGTCACAAACCCAATTTTATTATTGTTATTAATAAATTAAGATATTCTGATTTCAATTGTCATATCTTGTATCCTATTTTTTTGTTCCTATTAAAATTATCGAAGTAATACCGCGGACATCTCGCAAAGCATAAATTACAATTACGACTGCATGTCTAAATACGTTTAAAACGCTAATAATTCTTAAATAATCTAGATATCACTCTTACTTATTTTCATCTTCATCACTTCCAATATTTCATAATATCTACAAAATAATTAAAATGCGTTGTTCAAGTGATATATGAAATAACCACATACGATGTGAGTGAGAATACACGAAAAAGGAGTATTGTGAAGCCACATGTGTTTATTGCTTGGGAAGGCACGAAAATATCTTACGAGGGAAGCCACGTGTCGTGTATTTGGAAGATAAAATGTGTCTTATTAGTGAAGCCTACAACAGAATATGAAAGGAAGACACAATTTGGCTTACTATGGAAGACTCCAAATGCGTACAATGAAGGGACGAGAATGGCTTACAAGGGGAGCCACAAATATCGTAATGCGGAAAACGACCAAATAATTTCAAGGGACTGCTATAATTATGCCTGCCACAAAAGTACGAAATTCAAATTATTATTTACTGCCTATTATTTGAAATTAGAATTCTTTCGCCATAAAGTTGATCAACAGTACCGAAACGTGACACGTAGGCCAGCGTCACCAACAAGGAACGCAATCGGATAAAGCCACATGTCAACGAATCATCATGTACAATAATTGAAGTCATAAGAGTCATTTTACACAACATACAATGCTAATACTATTGCTGAACAGGACTAAACAGTTCAATTTGTTACCAATGGCCACTTACAACCCTGTTCACCTACATGAAATCTGAAACCAAGCAAGAACCAATCATATTCTGCCATGTAACCAGGCATGTGGGCCCCACGCCCAATAGGAATATATAGGAACATGCAAATTATTACTACAACAATTGAGCATTAAACCGCTGATAAATAAAAAGTGACAAAAAACAAACACGTCCACTTAATTGGGAAAAAGTAAAAAACAAATGTAGATTTAAAGCAGTATTTCTTTGTTATTCAGAGAACAAGAAAGCAAGTAATAAATTAGCATAATCAACAAAGAAAAACCATCACATAGCAACAAAGCACAATATCAGACAAAAAAAAAATGTAAAGTACAATAATATAAGCATCACAGTAGGTACTAAAGAGCAACAAAGAAGAGAAACAGTAAAAGGAAGTGATAATAATTCATAGGAACAGTCGAAAAGCAAAAGCAAGAACTGCCAAAAAAAAAAGAAGGAAATGTTAATTTTGTGCAAAAAATGTCAAAGAAAAGCAAGAAGTAGACTGTTAAAAAATAGGAACAACAATCGCTCAAAGAACATGCAAAAGACCAAATTTAAGAGAATAATAGACAAAGAACAAACCTCAGTGAAAAGGGCCGGAGAGGTGGGAAGAAAAAGCGAACCGAAAGGCAGGAGATCGATCGGAATGGCTAAAAGAAAAATAAAAAAAAAGTTAGTTGAATCTATTGGAGAAGAAGACATGTTTACGAAAAATCCTAAGGAAAAGGAGCAAAAAAAAAAAAACAAATGCAAAAATCAAAGAAAAAAATTTCTGTGGGAAGAAAATATATCTAAAAAAGAAATGAAAGTATGGCAAAAAGAAAAAATAATTAAAAACAGCAAGCTATATAAGGAAAGAAGAAAAGAAAAAAACAGGGAGCGAAAAAATCGAGGAGAAGGAAGCAGCAGAAGGAAAGCCGACTGCAATAGTCGACGGCCTTTCTTTTTAGTCGAGTGTAGGCTGAAAGGCAAGCCAGAGAAAGGAAGCAACAGGTTTAGGTAAAGAAAAAGCAAATATCAAATCAGAACAAATCTCAAAAATTCATTGGAAATCAAACGGCCAACACATGCTTATGGTACAATCAAATTTGACAATAGAAATATTGATAATTTTATGAGAAAAATTTGTGTCAGGAAATGAGCAGAAATGAGTAAAAAAGCAACGAACAGAGAGGCACAGGGAGATGACAGAAAGGACGGTACATAGCAAGGCTATGGTAGCCGACTGTAGATAATATCGAAGGGTAAGAAATAGACACAAAAGATAGAAATGCAATCAAACGGTGCATAGGAGATGGGAAAAGAAAATGACAAATAAACCAATGTAATAAGCAACCACAGGTGAGGGAAAAAGTACGCTAAGGAAGTTTTTTTTTTTTTTGATAATTGGGGGAAGGGAAAGGGGAAACTAACCCACTCAACTTCAACTGAAAGGAGGAATGGTAACTAAGTGTAAACTATACCCCACAAACCCACTCCAAAAGCCATGGTAACTTTTAGAGGGGCCGAAGGAGCTTATACCTAGGAACCTAACAACCAGATCTCCCGATGTGAGATTTTTTCTTTTTTGACAATTGAAGAAAGGGAAAGGAGAAACTACGCTAAGGAAGTTAACGGTGATTTCATACAGCAAGACAGTAAGAAATGTTATGAGCAAAGAAAATAGCAGTAGCCAAGCAAGCAAAAAGTCTAAAAACGACAATGAGAATCATACAAAAGCAAGGAATGAGAAGTACAAAAAAGTAAATTAAAAGAAAATAGGGGCGCATAAAGAAAAGAGGCAATTGTCGATAGCAATCGGCAAAACCCTAAACACTATAAAGAAAAGGAAAGTACTGAAGGGCCACGTGGCAAGCAGTGAAGATTCTACAGTAACTTGAACTTTTTTTTTAAATCCAGTAGTAAGAGATATTATACATATACATATATACATATGAATGTGTGTGTATGTCTGTGTGTGTGGTGTATATATATACACATATATATGTATGTGTACGCACGTGCGTGTATAGACAACACACACACACACACTACTTAAACCTTATGTTCTCAAATAGATTCGGTACCTAAACTAATTTCAAATTTTGATTTGGCTTACTTATTTTTGAATTGGACTACTTCAGTTTTCTCAATTTCTCGAGGTTTTTTTTTTTCCAAAACAATGCTTAGCCAAGTTTAGTTTATTTCCAATTGAATTATTCCAAATCAAAGTTTGGGTAAAGCTAATCAAGTTCTTCAAACTCTTGACTATCACTGGGGATTGAATAATAGCTTGGTATGTGGTATACATGCTGCAATATAAGTAGGAATGGACAAAAAAAAGTGGCGACCTTGATTCGAAAAATAGGTTACTCAGTTTATTTTTTTCATCGAGACAAATGAGGGTCAGGATATCTTACAAAATTTAGATACTAGATACGGACCTAGGACAATAGAAACCTTAGATACCCTAACTTGACTCGAAAGGTATATTATATAAATTTAAAAATAGTGGGACCGTCTTATAATTTTATTAAAATTATTAACTAAATGACAAAAGTCCTAATTCTGTTGTCCTCTTGCTCTTATTGGCTCTAGCTCTCCTCTTCGCTCTAATTTTACCAATGAATTTTTTTTTATGTTATAAAATCTCTTAATTGTTTTTATATCATTTACTAAATTTATTTATCAAACATGTTCAATCCTCAATATAAATTAATATATAGTGCCATTTTCCCTTTTTGAACAAATGCATTTTAATATAAATATTATAAGTCATGCATCTATCAACTAAGATTTTAGAATAATTCTATTTTCTTGATGAAGCTATATGGAGAAAACAAATATTTTAACGGGAACAAAGAGTATATCAGAATGTTGTGATTGCTTTTCATCAGAATGTTGTGATTGCTTTTTTCTCAAGGTTCGTAAATTACATGAGGTACTTTTATTTTATGTCAATTTATCTTCATTTTAGGGCTTTTTTTTTAACGAATTATTCTCTTGCTTTAGTTAGTATTATTTTATCTGATGACACTTATATTATATTGTTTGATTTATTCTTATTACTGATTTCCGAACTTAAAGACCATCTATTATTAACTTTGAAGATTGGAGATAGGAGGAATTGCTTAGTTCTTTTTATTGATGTTCAATATTTTAATTTGTGTTTCCAGTTTAAGTTTTACTTAAAATTGTAATCAAAATTAAGTTTTTCTATTAGATATTTTGAATCAAATGTGTATTGGATATTTAGAATTGACATGTACTGAAGTGTTTAATGTAATGTTTGAAATAATTGATCTTGGACATATTGTATAGAGATGGTTATCTTTTATAGCTTTTATTCATACCTGAAGATGTACGGTATCTAATCCACCCCATATTTAATGTGAATAAAAATTAATACCCTAAATAAAAAAAAGAGAGAAAAAGTAGAGAGAGGGAGAAGGCAAAAACAATAACAAGGTAAAAAAAAAAAATCCATATCCGTAGAACAGTAAACGCACCAAGGAGAGACCGTTCTTAAGCAATTAAAAAAAAAAATCCAAATTTTCATTCATTTTTTTTTTTTTGATAGAGAGAAATTTTCATTCTTAAGCAAAATCCACAAAGATGCCTTTTTTTGTAGTATCCCTAAATAATCAAACGATCTTTTCAAAAAAAAAAAAAAAAAAAAAGCTGTTAAATCATCGACATCATCGAAATTCACCTTTTTGTCAGCTATAATAACAATCTTTAATCCCATTTAACACTCAACAAAGTGATGCAGAAGACCCATATCTTTTTCTTCTCAACAATCCCCTTAACCTTCTTTCTTGCATTCCTCTGCTTTTCGTCAATTTCAATGGCTGATTCTCAAATCCCATCATCATCATCTGAGGCCAAGGTTCACATAGTTTATACTGAGAGACCCCAAGATCAAGAACCGGAAGATTACCATATCAAGACTCTTTCCTCTGTTCTTGGCAGGTTCAAATCTTTTTTTTTTATTCCTGAAATTGTTCTTTCGTTTTTTCTGTTGTTTATTTTTAATCAGTTGTATGTGGGTTTTGATTATTGTGTACTGAGTTTGGTGGAACATCAAAAAAAAAAAAAAAAAAAATCAGTGAGGAGGCTGCAAAGGAGGCTTTGGTGTACAGTTATAAGCATGCTGCAAGTGGGTTCTCTGCTAAGCTATCTCCTGAGCAGGTTGCCGAACTTTCAAGTAAGTTTCTTTTTTAAGTTATTATTTATAGTGTAGTTAGCATTATTGTTACTATGGTTATTCATGGTGCTATCTATTGTTGTTATAACACTTTGAAAAGTGCTGGCTTAATTTGGTTTTGTTGTTTCTCTGGATTTGTTTGGAAGTGTGTTTGTTTACTGAAAATAGAGATTTATATATCTATTAGGATAAAAGGGACTTGCGCATATTATTAGTTCGTTTGCATAATTACTTTTACTTTCATTGTACTGATGAATTTGGGCAAATTTCAGGTTAATTTCCATGTTAAAATGGTTCATCTAATTTATGGTATTCTAATGAAGCATTTGATTTAGTGGGTATATTTGATTAATAATATCAGGGTGATACTTGCGAAGAAAGATTGACTTGAAAATTTTGTGTCCAATTATACTTTTTAATTAGACAGGTTTTGAAATATTGATATGAAAAATTACGATCTTTTGGATTTTTTTTTTTTCACGTTATAAAGTTAATCTCCACGAATATTTATGGAGATTTCGTTTCGTCTTGTAGGATATACTTTGTTTTCATGGAAAACATCTGGTTTCTTCTAGTCATCAGTCCTGGGTAGAATGAGCCAAATGCACAACACCTTTCTCAGATACCTTCTATCTTTTTTGAAAAAAGAATGAAAATAGGATTTTGAGAAGTTTATGATTACTCTAAGCATGTTTTGTATGGTGGGCAGATTTTAATTTAGACCTTTTAGTTTGAAATTGTGGCATTGCCTCTACACTTGGTACATGCTTGTTATAACTATTGGGCTCAAATTATTGCTCCTTATGGGGTAAGACGTGATACACATGTGTAGTCTATTGTTCATTGTCTGATGCTAAGAATAAAGTTGATTGGTAGATCATTGCATGGTTCCGTGTGTGATTTTCCTTGCATTTGACATAGGACCTCATGGGATAGGCAGGTGGAAAAGCGTAGCCTTTCTTGTCACTCTGTTTCGAAGTTTGTGATAAGGATCAGTTATTGTGTGTAATGTCCAATACTGAACTTTGAAACTGAGCATCTATGTTGTTACACGTTGCTCACATCGACCAAAGGATCTGATCCAAAATATTTTAATTAAACATTGGATGAAAAATTATTATTTTTGTCTTATTTAGAAGTATTATAGTTTGACTATCTGGATGTCTCAAATTTTATAGGTGATTTGAGATGGTGTTGTTTTTTGTTACTTGATTTTATATGCCCTATGTGTTTGATGCTTTAATATACAGGTGTTTTATAGGATCCTTAAAAAAGAGAAGTACCAATCTCTGGATTTTCTTTATCTGAAGAAAACTTGAGGAGACCGAAGCAGAATATCTTCATGATGAGAACTTACAATTAATCATTTAAGTTCAGGTTTTGGAGTTTTAACTAGTATGGCTACATATTTTCAAGGTCATGAAATGCTTGTACCATTTATTCTATAAGTAGCATCATAGGAGAGTAAATCAAGAGATCTGTTATGGAATGTATCAAGGGGTTATTCCTGGATTTGAACATCGCTGAATGTAGTTGACTTTGTCCTTCCTCTCTTCATCCTTATCTTCTCTCCTAGGGGCAAGCAATCCTAATCTGATACCTCCTTTTCACCGGCTACTCTTGCTTTGATTCCTCCAATTGCTGTCACAAGAGAGACTTAGGGTTTCTTGTGAATGGCAAAGTACAAGCTTGGTCGGTTGTGAATTATCTGAATGTATCTTTTATTTTCTTTATCTACATCTGTTATAGAGAACTATCTCCTCTGTTACAATATGTCTTACTGTGCTAAATCTGGAAAAATGAGTGGATACTAGTTTGAGGTTTCTGGTTGACAAATTCAAAATTTTTGAAGTGGTTTTATACATGCAATCTATTAGATTCCAAGTGCAAATCACTTAATGAAGGTCAAATATGTTATAGAAATCCAAGAACCAAAGACTAGTTTGATTTGCAAATATATCAGGGATTTCTTTCTCCCCTTCCATTGTGCTCTTTGACAGAGTTAGCTCACAGTGCTAAATACTCTGGTCAATCTTACTGCTATCTATGTTACTTTCTAGTTCTGTTCTTGGTTTGTATAAGATATACTCTAGAGTGTACAGATGATTGTTGGTCATGCAAAGTCTGATAAATACAATATTTTTGGCAGAACAACCAGGAGTGCTGCAAGTTGTCCCAAGCCAAACAGTTCACCTTCATTCTGGACCTGGGAATCGGCACATGTGAAATCCTTATTGAGCATGTTGGGTTTTATTGTGTATAAACTACTGGTCCATATCTTGGCTGCATGTTTGAAATGATAAACAGTTCAATAAACACTTTTCTTATATGTACCATGTCTTGCAGATGAGACCTTATAAAGTTTGAATGTTAACTGAATGAAATAAAAGGTAAGAATATCCAGAATCTTTTATAGTTTTAAAGATTTAGTATTACTTTTTGATACCATCCAGAATCTTTTATAGTATTAGAGATTTAGTATTACTTTTTCATACTATCCAAATTTTCATGGTTGGAACTTATTTACCTGTTTGGAGGTTTTGGAATCCAGATCCGGAATGTTAAAAATCAGGCTTGTTGCTCAGTTCTGATTTCAGATTTTAGGTCCTAAGCTGCTCTTGTGGTTGTAAAAGTTTTCTTCTCAGCTTTGGTTTCTGAGTCTGGACTGACATATGAACTGATGAGTTGTTTGACAGCTAAAATTCCAGCTTTTACCTGTAATTCTTTCTTGTTCGTGAACAGTGACAATTCGAGCTATTTCCTTGACCTTTTTTTTCTTTAATTTGGAAATTTTGGTTATATTAATTGGGTTGGTGATACATAGGCTTGCTTGGTGCTAGCTGGTTTTGTTACATTTATCAGAAGTTCAGGTCTTAATGATGTTGATGTTTCAAGGAATCAAATTGAATGATTGAATTAGGTTACGTTTGGAAATTGAGAAATGAGAAGAAAAGAAATGGAGAGAACCTGTCCTACTTTCTTTAATTTTGGGAGTTTTAAGTAGAGAGTAGAGACGAATTGCATAGAATGGAAGGGGTACATTACCTTTTGCCTAAAAGTTCTTTCTCCAGAATAAGAATAAATGGAGAGAAGACTGAAACCAAGTATGAAATTTTTTGTTAACACCATTAAATGGTTAAAATGAGAAAAGAAATTATACCGTCGGATGTATTGGTATTGATTCTTTACAAAGTACCAAATAACATGAGCAAGTCTTTTTTCTTCTTCTTCCATACATTAGGTTATCTCTCTCTTCTCCCCTCAACTCCCAAAATAGGCCTCTAAGTTTATTAGTAGGGTAATAGATACTACGGTCTGTATGATTGGGATGAAAATATTTCTGGTAAATATTTTCCTAATTTTCTTGTGTTTGGTGGCCCTAATGTCTTAAAAAATATTTTCAAAAGGAAAATTTTTTCCATCGGTAGGTGTAAAATGACTTCAGTTCTTGAAGAACTAAAGTTATTTTCTCAAGGGTGGAACCATGCTCACTTGTTTTTTTAATTAAAACATTTTTGACGTGAACTCGAGTCTATTGAAAAAAAAAACAAATATCTTCAACTCTATATCAATCATAGACGTAACCAATGATTTTTAGTCATCTGTGTCAACAAAATTCTGCTTCAATTTGCCGATAATGATGAAAGTCTTGATTTTCACAATTTGACTTTCATGAATCACAGCTCACTTTCCACAATTTGACTTTTATGAATCACAATTAGAAGTGAGGGGTAGCAATTAGGGAGGTTGAGATAGGGAGGGTTTCAATTAGAGGTGATCATAATCGGTAAAAATCAAATTACTGACTGATTTCAAATTGATTTCAGAAATTTAAAATCGGTAATTCGATAAATCGATCGGTATTAGGTATATACTGAATTCAAAAGTTGAATTCGGATCGATATTCGAATAGACGAATTTTCAAATCGGTATTACAGATGTTCGAATTCAATTTAATAAATTCTTGTTTATAGATATAATTAAATATATAAATTCAACATATATAGTTAAATATGACTAAGTGTAAACTTTATAATTAATAGATCTAATACAACTAGAATCTTATAAGTACAGTTAAAGAGATGTAATTCATATAATCAAATATACAAACGTAAGCTCAACTTATTTTAAACTTTAATTATAAAGGGTTATATATAAATTTATGAATAACAAATTGCAGTGATTACAATATTCACTTACAAGTGTATATAAATATTTATATATTAATAAATAACTTGTATTTGTATTTATGTATAAGTATACAATATTTACAAAATTATTAATTGTCAAATGCAACTATTTGATGTATATTGAGATTTTATATTTATATGGTATATTGATTACTTAAAATTGTAATAATAAATTTCACTTTTTTGATCTTACATCAAAGATAATTTGTTAATTAATTACAATTGATTGATGAGTTATTTAATTGGATAATATTTTTTGGGGCTAATATATATTTTTTTCAATCTTGGAGTATAATTGTTGGGCCAAATTTTTGTTAAACCTAACAATTTAAATCGGTAATTCGGTAAATAGCAAATTTAACTATGAATTCGAATTTGGTAATTTTGAATTCGAAACTGAAACCGATTGGTATTTTTCTAAGCAAACTTATTGAATTTATTTTATCGAATTATCAAATTACTGACCGAATTACACCGTGAGCTTCGAATAAGGTTGGGACAGGGCTATAGGGCGAAGGATATTGCCAGGGTTGAAGCCTAGAGATTATATGGTGGGTTGGGTAGAAGGAGATTGCACTTGGTTTTCAAGTTGGGTAATTTCAATTCGATGGTCTCCAATTGTCATGAGAAGATTTTCACCAAGACAACCAAACAATAGAAAATGAGGTAGAAAATAATTATTTTCATTGAAAATATTTTTATTAGAAAAGAATTTCCATGAAAAAAGATTTTACAATCAATCAAACAGACCCTACATCCTTGAACTTTTCCTCCTATTCTACCTTGGTTTTGATATGCGTAGTTCGTTAACAAGTAATGTAAAATCCGAGAATTTTGAAGCTTATTGTTATTTGTATTGGTGAAGGTGTTTGCAATGGTAAGAAGTACTACCGTAATTCCTGGTTAGCATAACATAAATCAATGTTCCACCAGATGTTCTTTAGTTTTGATGCGTGGGAGTTGGTCATTCATTCTGAATACTAACAGAGGGAAAACTGCCAAGTTTAACCATGCGATTAGCTCTCATTGCGTGTACACTACGTGATGCAGATTGTAGTTAAGTCCCCTAATTCTAATCAGGAATAATGAAGAATTCAAGAACACTATTTGAGAATTAGAATTGAGAAATGAATGAAGCAATATTATTGATGAAAGAATAGGGACAAGAGAAAGAATTTCAGTTTACACACTGCCTCTCAATGTTCCTACACTTGATATTTATAGGCTAATCAATCCCATAACTGCTGTCTAACTAACTTTCCCTCTTAATCTCTCTAACTACTTTAACTAACTTGTTTTTCCTGCCTCTTTTTCTTGAACTGCATCCTCAGCTAGCTACTTCTCTTGCTGGCTTATTCCCTTTGCTGACTCATTTTGCTAATGTATCAATTTCCTCCTTCCTCAAGACAGTCCTTGTCCTCAAGGACTGAAATGAGGGAATCTAGGTGTGAAGATCATGCCAAAACTCCCACAGTGACATCTTCTGGAAATGAATTGCTCTACTGAACTAGGACTTGTGTGATAGTTCTGTTGCCTCTTTTGACTATCCTTCGATCGAGTATAGCTAGAGTTTCTAATATTAACTGACCATGTTGGTTTACTTCTTGTGAAATTGACATGTGACTAGTGCATTTCTCACCTTTCTTTTTCAGGAGTGAAACATGAAAAGTTGAATGGATTTTGGAGCCAGGAGGTAACTGTAGCTGGTAGGCAACTAGTCCGATTCTAGCTATGATTACAAATGGTCCAAAGTATCTTGGCGCTAGTTTCTGGCAGTGATGAGTCTTAAGAGAATGCTGCCTGTATGGTTGGAGCTTTACATACACCAGATCACCTATTTGGAATTCTCTAGTCAGTCCTGTGTTTGTCTACCTGTTGCTTCATTCGGTTTTGCGCCCTGTGAAGATGATGTTTAAGAAGGTGGATTGCAACTGACCTTGCAGCTAGGCTTCTATCTACCGCATCCACTGGTGAACTACCAAGTAAATATGGGAGTAGTCTGGGGGTTCCTGGCCATAAACCACCTGATAAGGGGTGGTATTTATAGCTGTATGGTAGTTGGTATTGTACTAGTACTCAGCTAGAGGTAGCCAGGATGCCCAATTCCTTGGGTAGTCACTGGTCATGCACCTCAGATAGGTCTCTAAGAATCTGTTGACCACTTCTGTCTGGCCGTCTGTTTGAGGGTGATAATTTGAAGATATCATTAGTGAAACTCCCTGAAGCTTGAACATTTCTTGCCAAAAGTGACTAAGAAAGAGAGGGTCTATATCACTGATTATAGTCTGTGGCATGCCATGTAGTCTATATATCGGGTCCAAGAAGATCTTAGCTACCATTTCAGTAGTGTAGGGATGGCCAAGGGCCAAAAAGTGGGCATACTTGCTGAGTCTATCTACCACCACTAGTATCACAGATTTTCCTTGGGATTTAGGTAGACTCTCTATGAAATCCATAGAGATTTCTCTCCATATCATGTTTGGGATGGGTAGAGGTTGCAGGAGACCTGGATAGGCAACATTGTCTGGCTTGTGTCTTTGACAAATGTCACAAGCACTGATAGTGGTAGCCACATCCCTGTACATGTGCTTCCAGTAGAACAACCCCTTGAGTCTCTTGTAGGTAGCAAAGACTCCTGAATGTCCTCCTACTAGGGTGTTATGCCACATTTTAATGAGTTTGTTCCTCAATGCTGAGTCTGCTCCTACCACCAATCTGCTACCTTTTCTGAGTTGTTGTTGATTCCATGTGAACTTCCTGTGTTGAGTGGTGTCATCGTTTGTGAATGCCTGAATCATCTTAGAGAGCTGAGGGTCCTTTTGGCAGCTAGCTGTAATTTCCTGCAATAAGTCAAGTTGTCACCATAGGAAATGGCTTTGCATGACTATCTCAGGGAGGGGCTGGCGAGGATAATGCATCAGCAACTGCATTGTTAATGCCTCTTCTTGTATTGTAACTCGTAGTCATATCCCATGAGTTTTGAAATCCATTTCTGCTGAGCTAGTGTAGACACTCGTTGTTCCATCAAATACTTTAGGCTTTGATGGTCCGTTTTGATAATGAAAGTGTCTGCCAAGCAAATATGGTCTCTATTTTTGGACTGCACACACAATGGCCATAATCTCTTCCTCATATACTGACAGAGAAAGATGTCTACCACTCATTGCCTTGCTGAAAAAAGCCAATGGCCTGCCTTCCTGCATTAATACTGCTCCTATGCCACTGCCTGCTGCATCTCTCTCTACTATAAAACTCTTGAAAAAATCTGGCAGAGCCAAAACTGGAGGTGTTGTCATGGTTGTCTTCAGCTACTAGAAGGCTTTGTCAGCATTTTCATTCCATAGAAATCCATTCTTCTTGAGTAGCTCAGTCAGAGGCCTTGCTACTACCCCATAATGCTTTATAAATTTCCTATAATATCCTGTAAGGCCAAGGAATCCTCTGAGTTGTTTCGGAATTCGCGGCTGTAGGCCAGTGTTGAATTGCTTCCAGTTTAGAAGGATCAACTCTCACTCCCTCCATTGTGATTAGGTGGCCTAAGTACTCAATTTGTTTGGCAGCAAAAACACATTTACTTTTTTTCACCTTGAGCTGATTACCCTCCAGTATTTCAAATGTTATTCTGAGATGTTCAAGATGTTCCTTCCACTCCTTGTTGTATACCAGTATGTCATCAAAGAAAACTAAGATGAACCTCCTCAAGTGTGGTCTGAATATATCATTCATCAGGCTTTGAAAGGTTGAAGGGGCATTAGTAAGCCCAAAGGGCATTACTATGAACTCGTAATGTCTATCATGGGTTCTGAAAGCAGTCTTCTGTACATCTACTGAGTACATCTTGATTTGAGGATACCCTGATCCTCAGATCCAATTTTGAAAAGTAGACTGCTCCATGTAAGTTCATCAAGCAACTCCTCTATCAGAGGTATAGGAAATTTGTCCTTAGTAGTGTTGGCATTCAACTCCCTATAATCTATGCACGTCCTCCAGCTACCATCCTTTTTCTTGACTAGTACTACTGGAGAGGAAAAAGGACTAGTACTTGGTCTAATGACACCCCCTTCCAGCATCTCTTTTACTAACTTTTCTATCTCTCTTTTCTTAAATGCTAGGGTATCTATGAGGTCTCACATTTACTGGCTGTGCCCCTTCCTTTAGGAATATCCTGTGATCATGTGGTCTTACTGGAGGTAGACCACAAAGGATCCTTAAAGATATCCTCAAAGCTGTTCTAATAAGGTCAGTAGTTCATAGGATTGAGTAGTTACCTGTTCTTCTCCTCGTGGGCTTGTTCAAAGAGTTCTCCTGCACTTACAGCATGCACTAAATGAGCTGATTCCACTTGATCTGTTTTGTTCAACAACTGCTGTATCTTCTTTTGCTGAACTACTTTGCACTGGTGCTTGCTTTGATCCTCTAAGAACTATCTTCTTACCCCTTATACACAAACTCCATTCTCAAATCATTGAAGCTCCATTTAACATCCCCTAAAGTGCACAGCCACTGCATTCCTAGCACAATTTCGCACCCACCCACTAGGTAATACTAATAGGTCTGTCACAAACTCTGCACCTTGCATTTTCCAATTGAATTGGGTACATAGCTGTGAGGTTGACAGCTTACTTCTATTGGCCAGCTTCAACAATCATTGGGTTTACCTTCAATGGTCTTTGTTCCCAAGGTTCTAATGGTATTAGGGTATATAAAGTTGTGGGAACTCCCACAGTCTATGAAAATGTGTACATCTCCGCTGCCCACATGACCAGTAATCCTCATAATTCTGAAACTGGGCATAGCTGTGGTTGTCATTGCATTGACAGAAATATGAGCCAAGTTACCTCCATTTGTTAATTCAGTCTCCTCCCTTTCATTTCCCTCCAGTTCAGTCTTCTCCCTCTTCTTCCATCTCCTCTTCCACTAATTCAATCCTATAGGATTGTTTTCTCCTGCAATTGTGACCCCTCTCATATCTTTCATCGCACCAAAGCATAACCCTTTGGTCCTTTTCTCATCCATTTCAGCCCCCGTCAAGATTCTAGGGCCTCTTCTAGCAGTTCCCGTCAACACAGATTCAGGTTTAGGTAACAAGGGAAGAGAGTTCTTGTTGCCTTGACTACTCCCTATAGCTCCCGGAGTTAGGGTATTGATTGGTCCCCCTGGTTTCTGCCAGATCTTAGCCTTCTTGAAAGGAACTCTGAATCTTAGATTCCTCCAATTTGGCCAATGCTCTTGCATGTTGGAGGGATTTGGGCATGAACATTCTGACTGATAATTGGATTTCTTCCTTCAACCCACTTAGAAAACAACTGATGGCGTAGCTTTTAGGTAACTCCACCCTATTGAGTAACTCTTCAAATTGTTCCTGAGTACTCCTGGACAGTACCCCTTTGTCTCAAACTCATCAATTCCCCCATGGGATCATCGAAGACACATTCACTGAATCTTGAAGCCAGAGCTCTCACATATTCCTCCTATGATGGTAGATCCCTGGACATTCTTGATTTCATGAATACCTGGTGCCATTGTAAGGCTTTTCCTTCCAGATGCATGGCTGCCAGTCTCACCTTCATGTCAGATGGAGTATCATCCACCTCAAAAAACTGCTCACATCTGAAGAGCCATCCCTTGAAATCTTCCCCAAAAAATCTGGAAAACTCAATCTTGGAGAATCTGGTAGGAGTTGAGTAGGGATTCCCTGAATGAGTCAGGGGTCCTCTACTCAGTGATCCTGCAGAATCTTGACTGCCATTCTCTTGATGAAGACTATCATTAGCGTGGTGGACGCTTGCCACTCTCTTGGGGTCATGCATAGAGATCTGAAACCTGAGAATTTCTTGTTTGATACTACTGATGAGGATGCCAAGCTTAAGGCTACTGATTTTGGATTGTCTGTTTTTTTATAAGCCTGGTAAGCATTTTGTCATGGATTCTTCCATTCATATCTTCATTAGGCTTGTCATGCAATCCCTCTCTTCCCTTGACAGTAGTATACCTTTTGTCATGTTGTTGAAAATTTTTTCAGGATTTGCTCTATTTCTTTGGAGCTTATTGGCAAAACATGAGAAAAATATATGCTTAATTTTGGCCATTTATAAATTTGATTATGAAGAAATAGGCATTTTTAAAATATTAAGTTTCTCTATTGGATTTTCTTTCCTTGCATATGCCTCTTATCAAGTATTCAATGGTTCTCTTTTATATTTGCAATTTCAAAATGTAGATCCTGTCATTCCGTTGATTATCCTGCGGAAGTGTGGGGTTCAATAATAAATGATCTTTATATTGCATATCTACTTGTCTTTTTTGTGTGTTTTACAAAAGCAGAATCACTAGCTCTGTGCTGTTAGGCATTTTCTTTCTCTTACAATAAAATGGAATGGAAGGAGTAAACAAATTTGAATTGAATTTGATTACTGCGAAGGGATTCGATTAAATAATCTTTATTTTAGATATTCTTTAAATAATTTAAGCTCGTGTAGTCCAAAATTATTATAGCCTAAATAATCTTTATTTCAATTATTCTCCACTTAGTTGAAAACTAAATTTCTTGTTTGATGATGGTAATCATTTAACATAATTACCCTGACATAACTTCATTCAGATATGGAACATTCAATTGTTGATCATTATGTTTTAAATATTTTTCATTTCCGGGCAATATCTTTCTGATGTTCTTGGAAGTCCCTACCGTGTTGCACCTGAAGTGTTGCATACGTACTATGGACCTGAAGCTGATGTGTGGAGTGCTGGGGTTATACTATACATCCTGTTATCCGGGGTTCCTCCTTTTTGGGCAGGTAGTTTTCTCAATGACCTGTAATTTGCAACTCCCAAAATAACATGAGGATTATACAGAGAGGGTTGAGATTTTAAGTTTCCTGGTACCTTAGTCAGTTGAGATCCTCAGTGTCACTTTTTCTAATATCAATTGAGTGCCACTCACAAAGAAGTGCCACCTTGCATTTACACTCTTATAATTATCTGACTTATCTCAATGTGAATGCAAAGTGGCACTTTTTTGTGAATGGCACTCAATTGATATTGAGAAAAGTGGCACTAAAGATCCCAACTGCTGGTACCTAGGACAGTTGACAGTCTCCTTTACTCATTTTGCAATTTGGAATTCTCATTTTGCAGAAACAGATAATGGTATTTTTAAGCAAATATTTAAAGGAAAAATAGACTTTGTATCTGACCCCTGGCCTCAGATTTCGGATAGTGCAAAAGATTTGATACAGACAATGTTCTGCAGGGATCCTAGGGGACGAATAGCCGTTCATGAAGTCCTATATAACTAACTACTCGATATCCTAGGTCTAGTTCTTTTGATATTGTTTCTGTGCTTAAGAAGAAGTTTTTGATTTCGAGACAGGTTATCCTTGGATAGTTGATGACAAGGTAGCACCAGATAAACCTTTGGGTTCTGCAGTTTTATCCCGTCTAAAGCACTTTTCTGCAATGAACAAGCTTAAGAAGATGGCTTTGCGTGTAAGTATTCTCTATGTCAATGTCTTACTTTTTCAAAATCAAAGTTTGCCTTCTACAATATTTCGAATCGAGGAAATGGCACTTTTAGCATGTTCTCTACCATATTGCAATTTGTATACATTTCCATCTAAATTTGTAGTTTAAATTACTTAAAATTACCCCATTGTGAGTTGAGATTTTTGTTTCTGGGAAGCCCCTAGCACATTCATGCGATGAGTATAATCTTAATATTATAATTCCATGGTATGCAATTGTATTGAACAAAGCCTGAGTAGATGAACAGAATCATTTTGTGTTTTGTCTACCGCAATGAAATATTGATGAAACAGTTTGAGCCTTCAATTTCCGTGATTAATTGAACAGGATGGAGAGTGTAGACGGTCTTAAAGATGAAGATTGTTGCAACATTCATCTTTGATGAGCTTAAAAGGAGAAAACTTAATATATGGGTGGTTATGCTGTAACTCACATGATTGAATACAACTATGGAGATGCTTTATGATGCTCTTATTCAAATCCTCATTATCTTACATAAAGTTTAAGTTGAATGAATCAACAAATTGATCTGGGGTGTTTTGTGACTGTACATAGAATGGCTTCACCATGAAATACATATTTTGATGGTTACACCTGGAATAATCTCAGGTTGTCCACAATGAGTAAATTCTCTTCAAGTTTACTCTGAATAAGACAAAAGTAAAAGGAAAGATGTCCGAAATAGGAAATTGGCATAAAGCAGTATGTAGAAATTGCTTTAAAAAGGTTTGTATTCTAGAAAACGCAAACCAACTCACAGGTTGTTAGTAACAGTGATGGTGATGGTCTATTGACTCAAGTATCCAATCAAATTTCGTTTCAATCTATATGATGTTTTATTGGACAAGATGGAGTGATGAGCACTCAAAAACAAAGATAAGTGATTGATTGCACGGGCATGTGTTCGTATTCTGAAGAACTGTTGCATCATCATTCTGTATGGTGAAATTTGGTTTTCTAAAAAGATGTCAATTTTAGTGCGAATCCCAATTTGTTTTGACAATGTAGCTCTTTGGTTGTACTCAATATAAATAACTATTGAAGGTATTAATACTGCAGAACCTTAATCCTGGTGTTGTAGATATCAAAGTTCTATGACACTGCTTTCCTCAAAAAATGTGTCACAGAGGCAGCTATCAGGTTCTACAGGTTGCTGTGCAAGGATGAGCTGAAAGAACTTGGCAATTACTTTTCTTTATGATAAAATAATAGTTTGTATTTGTCGAGGCAATTCAGAAAATTTAAACATAATAGTATTCAAACTATTCAAATCAAACCTTCAAGATCAAAAAATCAAGATTTGCAACTTTTCATTTTTAGATTAAATTTGAAAGTTCTTTTTAGATATTTTCATGTTAATAAACATTTAGAGATATTCAACTGATGGGAATAAATTGAATCTAAATGTTTGATGATGATTGAAGAAGACGAAAAAGAGGTCCATTGTCTTGAATTTCCTTCTGCTCATAAAATTCATTTGTTTATACAAAATACGCAAATCAGGAGACAAGACCAGGTCATTAAGGAACTGTCATTACTTGAGCATTTAATTGCGTAAATTGAGACGGTGTAGTATCAATTCTCAATAAATCGTCCGAGCAGAAAATGGTTATGATGTCTTGTACGTTTACCTTTTGTATTCTTCAATTTTTGAAGTGAATGTTGAAATGCTGCTGTGTGTTAACGGAGACCTAAACTAATTTAATCTGTTGGAAACTTTGGTTTGCAGGTCATAGCAGAGAGTTTATCAGAAGAAGAAATTGGTGGCTTGGGACAATTGATTAAAATGATTGATACAGACAACAGTGGGATAATAACTTTCGAGGAATTAAAACAGGGATCGAAGAGAGTAGGTTCTGTACTAATGGAGTCAGAGATCAAAGCCCTTATGAATGCGGTACATAAAACATTTTACTGATATCTGGAAATTCATTTAATTCCAAAGAGTCAGTAATTCTTATTCTGAATGAAGAGTCCTCATTGATACTTCAAGAGTTGTGTCAGGCTGACATTGACAACAGTGGCACGATTGGCTATGGTGAATTTCTTGCTGCTACATTGCATATGAACAAGATGGAGAGAGAGGAAAACTTGCTTGCTGCTTTCACATTCTTTGTCAAGGATGGTAGTGGCTACATTACAATTGATGAGCTTCAACAAGCTTGCAAATATTTTGGACTGGCCGAAGGTCAATTGGATGAGATGATCAAAGAAATTGATCAAGACATTGTAAGCCTCTTATGCTATAATCATTATGTTGTTGGATTATTAACCAACTTCCATAAGAACATAGTGTATGTTAATGAGTTTCACTTTTGATTTTAAAGGATTTTTTCATGGATGTCTAATTTGATCATTAAATGCGTATCCTATGCTTCTTAGTGTGATAAATCTTAATAATATGGAGTTTTAGGGTTGATCGCCGGCTCTTCACACTCTTATATTAACTTTTGGCAATATAAAATGGGATAATTTCACATACCTCCCCTGAGGTGTGTCATAATTGCACTTACCTCCCCTCAAGTTTT